>ML297973.1:96398-146807 GCA_005239495.1 Nicotiana undulata | reverse complement strand
GGGGGGGGGGGGGGGGGGGGAGGCCACCTCTCACGCCTGGGGGAGACTGTGGGTGTCACGTCATCGCCCATCGTTTCATAACCCTCGTTGATAGCATTCATGAGGTTGCCGGAAATGTCACCTGTCACTTTAGTCATGTCTCCTTGGTTACCTGCCATGTAAATTTCCATACGTGCAGAGAAAGAGAAAGACCTTGTGATTTGTTAGTTTAGAAACTCACGTGAGTTGTAGATCTAAAGAAAACTAAAGAATTAGCTAAGAAGTCCCCATAGACGGCGTCGAACTGTTTGACCCAAAACTTAGATCCGGGTTCAACCAATTAGATTTAAATAAGGTAGAGTCAATCTTAACTAAGATTAATATCTAAAGGATATGTTAACCGATTTTGCAGTAGATAATATGTATCTTTGACCAAATGGGAATAAATATGGACGACACTAACAATATTCAATGACTCAAAAGATGAAGGATGACATAAATAATAATAAACAACAATGAATGACATTTAAGTAAATAAGAACATGCGAGTCACCCGAAAAGGGATGTGATTTGTGTATATTCCTTCTGACAATGATGAATGATTGATAAGCTTTCGAACATTCAGGTTGTTCTTGGATCAAGAGGAAAAAATATGCAAGAATCTTACTAGAAAGGTATTTCTTGTGTGTTTGCAATAAAGTCAGATTCTCTCTATAAAGCCCATGTGTTTTCTTAAAAGTGAATATCTTATTCCCCTATCCCTGTATCTTTTTCTATTTATAGGGAATATATACCAAAATAACCCTAATAGTACAGGTACAGAGAATATCCATTAGAATATTCTCTTTGGATGTCTTATCCTAAAACCAACCCTTATTCACTCTGTTTACGGTGTGTGCTTGACCTCGACCTCGATCTCCGATAACTCTTCGACCTTGATCTTCAATAGCTACGTCGGCTCTGCCCTTCACTTCGCAAGAGATCGATTTGACCTTGAGCAGGCCTTTGTCGAAGTCGTATTTGGTGACACGTGGCAGTCCACGAGTGCCTTATTGATGCTAACATGGTTTGGTCATGTCAAAGGTAATTTTTGACCCATACATATATAAAAACGGACTTTTGAGCCCCTTTATTTTTTCTCACACATCTTATTTCCTTTTAATCATATCAGCCAAATAAGAAAAATGACAAGCACAAAAAGAATATACAGTTAACATTAGCTTTTCAAGGAAAAGGGTCAAGATATATAGAGTACAAATTAAATATTCTGATATTGGTTCATGAACAAGAGCTAAGTAATAATTTTTAATTTTTTTTTTTTAACTTGAGAGCTAACTAGTGTAAGTTGTAGAATAGATCGATGCCTGTGCACATATCGAAATTTTAAACTAATGTTCCTAGCTAATCGAGAAAGCTTAAAATAACATGTACCAATTGTAATATCGACTGGTACGTCTGTAGATGGATTAATTAAAAGAGTATATTTGTCGGTCTCACAGTTTACTATACGTCAGTTAATATGAGGATCTTACTATTCACCGACTTAAAGCGTTTATATTAATGGGCATAGCCTCATAGGCTCAGATATCAATATCTGTGGCCTTGAAGATTTAGACAAACATGGTTGTACAATAAAATAAAGAAGCTAAGCAGGCATAACAAAGCATATGCTGAGAGGATCACGTTATATCTTTCTTGGAGTGTCAAAGATTTCTATAAAATAAATTGATCTCTTCTTAGACTAAGCTCTTGATTAAAATTTGGAAATGAAAGACTTCAGCCCCACTAGAGTTGAAACAAAATAAAGAAGAGTTTAACTCATGTGAACTAATAGTGAACAAGATTTTTTCTACCATTTAATTAAGATTACTTAAATATAACAACAGAGAATTTTAATATGGTAACATAAGCTTGTTATAATTGACAAAATTACATTGATAGTTTAAAATGAGCTGATTAGTTTATGTAAATTAAATCCAATAAAAAAGAAAAAATTTCACATAAGAACAATTGAGCTCCCTACTTTTTAATTTTATAGCCCATATTTTAATTTACAACCAACTAGCCCAAAAATTAAAGCCTAATACTCAACATTCAACTCCAATATATTCCCGAAATTACTATTTAATTTTTAAAAAAAGACTGCTCAAACTTTTATGTTAATTTTTGAATCAGTAACTGTGACTCAAATATTAGTTCAACAAATTAAATCCATTTGAATGGTGAAAATTAGATTTTTAACAAGCTTAAATATGTGGGTTAAATTTCAAATTTGGTTTCGTGAGAAATTTAGAGTGGGTGTTATTTAGACTTGTTAGAAATAGTATAAGAAGGTTGTATATAAAATTTGAAGTCATTTAATGGAGATTTATTTTTGAACAAGAATTGTAACTAAAAATCGTGGAAGAAGTTCGTCTACAGAAGCTTGTATAAAGGTGTATAATAGTGTATAAGATGTGTTTATACACTCATATACACTATTATACAAGATTATACATAATTATACAAAAAACTGACTTCGTCTTCTACCTTGCGTCTTTTTTAAAATTTAACTCAAATCTTGCTCAAATCTACTCCAAATCACTTAAAATTTAAATTTTGAACTCCTTTTGATATTTTCAATCAATTGGACCAACACCCAATCCAAACAACTTACAAACTAAAAAAAATCCTATTTTCGAAAGCAAAGCTTTAAATGGCCTTCAATGGTGGACTTCTACTCTTCAATTTTCTAACATTGCAAATAAGGGGAGAAGCAGAAAATACACGGGCCCTTGAAGCATATATAGAAGATGTGAGAAGTAGAGAGAGTGAAAGCAATGGTTGTGAGAACACAGTTTTAACTCCATAGCTGTTAAAAATAATGGTTGCAAGAACACAAATTTTAAATTTGCTAATGCTTTTAAAATATGTATAATATGAGCTAGGCATGATAAAATTTAAAATATGGACTATTTTTTGTTATGATGCAAAATCATGTGTATTTTCTTATAATTTTTTCAATAAAATATAGAGCCCCTCGTGACTTCAACCTCAGTCCTTGCTGTCTATTGGATCAACATCATGTGCTACGAAAAGCTCGCTGAGTCTTTCTATTACGCGCTTAAATTATCCCAAGCACAGGTTTCTTTGTTAACAAACTTAATTGTTCTTTTTGTCCGTCTCTTTTGCTTTTTGGAGTTTATTGATTTTTATTCTTTAATATCATCCTCCAAAACACGAACCTCGTAAAGCTTACAACAGTTATTTTTTTGGTTTTCGGGATTGTTTTTTAGTGCCAATAGGAACAAGAATTTAATTTGCATCTCAGTGAAAAAGAAAAAAACATGCTTTAAATTTTACAATTTTTATGTCCAATTGACGGATCCAGGATTTAGAGGCTTCGGGTGCCAAAATTTTTGAACGTAGTCATATTACAATTTACATGTCTAATAGGGTATAAATTTAATCGGTTTGGTATATTCGGGTTTCGGTTCGGGTTAATCGTCTTTGGAGTTAATATAAATAAATCGATCGAGCAAAAATATTATGTTATAATTATGATAACTTGAAAAAAGAGAGCATAAAATTCAATTGAATTATGCATTTTGTACAAGAAAAAAGCCTCGTTATCACTTTATATTTAGTTACTTAAGGCAAAAATTTATTCTAATAAGCACTCTAAATATTAAGTAAGTTTACAGACTTTTTCAATTTATATTTTTCATAAAAATTAACTCACTTGATATTATATACAATTGTCCTACTTTAGAGCAAACTAACAAAAAAAATAAACTTTCATCATTTATTAAAACAATAACTTATTCAAGGATTCTTTTTTTAACTTTTTTTTTGTTCTGCAAATAGATTGTCAGAGTTATGGTCCCGGAGAAAACAATTATTTCTCTATATATTGATAAATCACGGAGGAGTTAGGAAAGCGCAACAGTGGAGATTTCTTTGAATAAAAATAAACTAATAACATCAAAAGAAAAAGTCAATAGCACCTATTAATAAACAAAAAATAGCAATTAAGTAAAAGAGAAAGAAGAAACAAAGGATCCTCCTGCAATTGTCTTAAATGCACCAAACAAAAACGTTTTAAAAAGTGAGCTAGTCTAGATTCGAACCCCCACAATTTAGGTGAAAGTGGCAGTGCCTTGCCAATGGCACCTTGAGCCTTTTTGTTATTGAGGGTGCCACTTAAAGTATTTGTATACATTTCTTTTATATATACATGCATGTATACATACTATTGCATAATTTCGGCCAAAGTTTGCGGGTAGCGTACCACCCCGTCCCTGACACGTAGATCCGCCCCTGTGTCCAAACGCCCACTAAATCATACTACGAGTAGTATATATATATATATATATAAAGCGGTATTTGAAAAATTTAGAGTTGTGTTTGGACATGAATATAATTTTGGGTTTTTTTGAGTGAAAATTTTGAAAAACGGTTTTATGGAGTTTTCAAATTTTCGGAAATTTTCAAAATGCATCTTCAAGTGAAAATTGAGAATTTTATGAACAAACGCTGATTTCGGGAAAAAAGTAACATTTTTTGGATAAAAGGGAAAATTTTCTTATGTCCAAACGGGCTCTTAGTAGGCGTTTGGACATAAGAATTGTAAAATTCGAAAAAATAGTGAAATATTTTTTTAAGTGAAAATGGTATTTGAAATTATAATAGAGTTGTGTTTGGAAATAAACTTCAGTTTGAGTTGTTTTTGAAGTTTTGTGAGTAATTTGAGTGAAAATTTTGAAAAACAACCTTTTGCAATTTTTCAAAAATTGAAAAGTGTATGAATAAATGCTGATCTCCAAAAAAAATGAAATTTCTTTTGGAAGAATCTTCCACCAAATTTTATGTCCAAATGGGCACTTCGTTTATTCATGAAAGTTCATCCCCACCACGTTTATCGAAGAATTTCTGAAATAATTTCAAGTAGAAATTAAATTGCAAAAAAAAAAAAAAATGTTTACTTGAAGCACTGTAAAGAATCATAGAGATTCCGGTTGATCCATGCAAATTATTTATTTGGCACAAAAGAAGATGTTAACCGTCTAGCAGTATTAACAAATCTTTCTTGAAATACTTGAATAATATGTGTGAAAAGACAAATACATTATTTTCATGGTCCATGGAATCTCAATTCCCTCCAACCATTGGATGCTCTGTGCAAGCATGTGTTCATGAAAAATCATCAATTGTTTTTCTTAATTTTGTTATTGTAAAATCACAGCCAAGAAAATGATACTTAAAGTTTAAACTTTTTTATACTGTCAAGTATTTTTTAACTTTTTATACCATGTTGGCTGCTTTATAATTTTCATACTCAGTTCTTGGACAGTTATCATGTAATTTACCTTTTAGATATCCTGATAGTAACAAAAAGAGTCTAAGCCTAGGAAGATTGTAATTAATTACCAAACACGCATACCATGTTAATATGCCGAAGTTGCCAACTTAGACTTCATCATGTATCTGTACTACTGAGAGATTCCAGGTAGGCTACGTATGAAGACAATAAAAATACGTCTATATTTTAAGACATGAAAACCTCATTTCACAAGATTCCTTTTAGTCTTCCCCTTCTAATTAATCAGCTAAATTAAAACAAAGTATTCAATGATTAGAAGCAAGGGCTTCATCGCTTTTCCACCAATGGGACTTTCTTAGGTCTCTTTATAAGAACGTGAAAATATGACATTACTTAGCTGCTTCTAACTGTGGTATAGACAGTACTATATCATGAGAAAGAGTTTCAGTAGTCTGATCTCTAAAGAAAAAAAGGTATAAACATTCGTTGTTCAGGGCACACGATTCTATTAATCCAGGTTCGCGTTATGTTGACCAACTAAATTAGCTTTTAATTAAGTAACAACGTAGCCTAGAAACAAGAAGGAATTAACATGTTGAATTAAGTTGATGTGACTTATCACCTGAATGAACGTATGCAATTACGCAATCAATGTCAAGCAACATGATTAATTATTCAAAAAACGTTGAGATATATACTAGTTCGAATTGATCGACGTGAACAATATATACATAAGATCAGATGATATAGATGAGCTATACATAAAGATAATGACTCATACTACAGTTGCCAAGTTAATTGAAGAAGGCAGAAACTCAACGTGGAAATGGCCATATCAGAAACTGGAAATTTCATTTGGTCAGTTTATGAAGCAAAAGAGAGAGATCTTGAACTAATAGTAGTAAACTACTTGATCTGTCAAGTAGATACTGAAGATCAGATATGCATGGATTCATCTCATCATGAGTGACCTCACTACGCCAATATAAAAAACATGTAAAAACAACGATATATTGATAAACAAAAAATAAAAATAAAACCAGTTAAGAGGGTCGGTGATGAGTAACGCTTATTTTTGCCTCCTGGGGTTTCTACGTGTCGCCTGTTGTATTTCCCATTTGACGAAAGAACATGTTTGCATGAAATATGAATCTTGACCAGTCAATCCCCCCTCCTCTCCTTTCCTCTGAGCTCAGATAACGGGAAAAACTTTTTTACTTCTGGTGTAGCAGTGTTTATACTCCGTCCCTTTCAATTTATGTGAACTATTTTCTTTTTAGTTTGTTTTTGAAGATTCATTTCTAAAATTCGGTAACAATCTAGCTTAAATTTATAATTTTATCCCTAACAAATTTTTTTATAACAATACAAATACTCTAGTCCTTTTTTAACTTGTTTAAGACCATAAATTTCAGAAGTCTTTTTTTCTTCTTAAACTCTGTGCTCAGTCAAACAAGTTCACATAAATTGAATTGGAGGAAGTAATTGATATAAATATCAAGGTAATAGTAAGTTTTTTCTTGAGAAAACTGCTAGCTCCTTTATGTCATGAAAAATACTATTTCCTTACTCATAGAGGAGATCGAGCTAGTGAGTTTCTTTGCTGATATCATGAATTAGTTTCATATTTCTAAAACTTACTCAAGAGTAGTACGTAGATGTAATAAAATAACATGGTATTACGTGTATTTTCTGACACATTCACGTACACTTACACAAATTAAGAGAGAGCAATAGAACGCCGCACCCACGCCACCCCCTCGGGGTCGGGATGGATGCATATAAATTGCTAGCTTAGCTACTTGTTCATAGAATCCAAACTTTAGTTCAACCACATAAACAAAAGGAAAAAGAAAAAGAAATTAACAGTAAGAAGAAAAATAGAAGGGCAGATTGATTATTCTCTCTCTCTCTCTTAAAACCCTATTTAAAGACAAGCTAAGCACACTCATTTCTTCAGTGCACTTGTCTACTCCTCTTTGTATGTTTCTCAAAGCACCATTTTGACACTCTCCATAACTTCTTCTCTGACTTTATTCCACATTGCACACACTTTATCAATTAATCACCTCTGATTTGTTCATACAGATTTTAGCTGTTTCTTGTTTCTTATTTAGAGACATATATATTGAACAAGTATTTTAAAGATGTCTAGTAGAAGGTCAAGATCAAGACATTCAGGAGGTTCAAGAATAAGTGAGGACCAAATCAATGATCTTGTTTCAAAGTTGCAACAGGTTCTTCCTGAGCTCCAGAATAGGTCCTCTGACAAGGTAATTTAATTTATTTGTTATGTACTCAAATAATTAATCCCCAAAAGAGCTCACCTCCACCGCCATCCAAAGCCCCTGCGGCTTGCCCTAAGAAGGTGACTCAGGATTTCACCATGAGGATTCAAGAAACTTATTATAACAAAGTGATGGTTCTAATGAAGCTTGCACATAAGACCTTGCACAAATTTTCATCAATTTCTTAAGCATTATTTGCTCTTGAAACATTCTTGAGTCAATAATATTCAATAAGTAATAGTACCAATTTAAGATGTAATTTACCTAACTAAACAATAAAATTTTAGGATATGTTCAGGGGATACTGTATACTGAACCCCTTGTAACAATGTAGGTCCACCCAACCCACCCTCCTTCTAACCTTTTTTTTTTTGGCACAATATAATGAGGGAACAAACCCTAAAATGTGTGGAGCCATATCTGGTATTTGTGATTGAAGAAAAATGAAAGTAATCATTGAAAAGATATATGTAAGAAGTAATCTTAATTTCTTGTGATTATTTCTAGTAAAATTCATTAATGTGTAGTGGTTCGTGAGATTTTATTGGTTTTATAATCTTGGGTTTGGAACATTGGATCCCAAATACAAATAAGATCTTATAACAGAAATTCCTACATAGCATTTCTTTTTGTTCCTTGATTTGTTGAACTTACTAAACTTAATTTTCTTATCTGAGAAATATATTTATTTGTTTAAAACATAGAGTAATAATATATACTTATTTTGGCTTAATTTGGTGCAGGTTTCAGCAGCTAGAGTGTTGCAAGAGACATGCAACTACATAAGAAGCCTACACAGAGAAGTTGATGATCTAAGTGACAGATTATCAGAACTCTTGGAAACTTCAGACACTACCCAAGCAGCTCTAATTAGAAGCCTACTTATGCAATAGTCTCCTGTTGCTATTTTATTTTTATTTTCCCACTTGCTTAATTATGCAGTTAATTACCATTTTGTTTTTGGGGTTTTCCTCAGACTTTCTCTTTAACTGTTGACTGCTAGAAAAATGAGAATCCCGTTATGTTTCTGACTTTAACTTCTCGAGTTTTAGACGTTGCAAAGTACACTCTTATATTATATTTTGAACATCTTTAGTAGCGTTCATCCGTGTGACTATTGGAATAGTAACGAGAAAAACACCTTACTTATGAAGTACTACAAGTCTGTCTGTACTTTTTTTTTTTGTTTTTGTCAAAAATAAAAAGATTATTTCAACCAAATGTATCATTATATACATATTAACTCTAAAAAATAATCTCCTATCGCAATTGAAGATAACATAACCGGTAGGCTATCCGAGGTTCAACACATCACCTTTTAAGAAGGGTACTTTCCAACTCTCTTCATTTACCCTCTGTGGGGTATATTTTACGAATAGTCATATAACTATGATTCTCTATCACCTAAACCATACAATTATGTTTTTTAACACAAAAATCACAAGACTATTGCCTAATCGCATAAAAATTACAATTGCCAAAAAATACAACTTTTCGATGCAATATTCTTTTACTCCATATTTATTACTTCCTCCATTCTAATTTACGTGAACTTGTTTGATTGTGCACGGAGTTTAAGAAAAAATAAGACTTTTTGTATTTGTGGTCCTAAACAAGTCAAAAAGGGTTTCAGAGTATTTGTGTGGTTATAAAAGCTTCTTATGATTAAAGTTAGAATTCGAAGTTTAAGCTAAATTGTGTCCCGAGTCATTCTTTTTGGAACGGACCAAAAAAGAAATAAGTTCACATAAATTAGAACAAAATGAGTATTCTTTATTTTTTATCTAATAAATATTGATGCAATTAAAAGAGGATGGACCTAATCCGAACCGACCTAACTAAAAATGGATTGACCCAACCCAATTAAAAGAGGGTTGAATTTTAAAGTTGCCCTTTTGTGGCATTAATTACTGGGATGTTTTCTCATATAGATTAAATTAGGATAATATTTACCCAGTTTAACTAGGTTTTCTTATTTACAAAAAGTAACTAAATTTTATTATGAACATGTATAAGTCTAGTAAAAAGCTACAATTTAAATACAACTTAATATAATTTTTTGTTTTACATAATTCGGTCAAAAATTATACTTTACATACAATTTATATCCAACTTTTTTTGTGTGGTGAAAATAAAAAGTTTTATTGATCACCACGAACCCAACTTACAATGTAACTTCAAAACAAAAAAAATTGAGAAACATCAGCCCCTACAACTAATCTTCTCCAACGTGCCTCTTCTTGCTATCTGTTTAATTCTTCTATCCATTCTCTAGCCTTGTAGTGTTGTCCTCTATTTACACTTTCAATTGCTCTATATTTACAATCTTGCTGCCACTGTCTTATCATCTCATGTTGATGGGGAACCCTTAATTGCCATAACACTTCATTTCTATTCTTCCAGATTCCATAGGCAAGTGCTTCTAGTACAACTATCATAAAGGATCTATCCAATCTTCCTTTCACATTTCTCGTGATTCTTCTCCACATGCCTTGAATGTCTGTGTTTTTCACACGAATTTTCAATCGATGGAAGCCTTTAGTTAGTCATATCTTAGAGAATCATCATTCAAACATTAGGTGCTCTACCGACTCATCCTACATAAAAGGCATGTAGTATCTTGGCATATTCCCATTCGGCTCATCCTCTCTCTTGTCTGTAGTTTCCTGTGCATAGACAACCAGCATATGAGGCTATGTTTGGGTACATTCATATTGTTCCACACCCATCTACTCTCGACCATCTTGGTTCACTCTCTTTAAGACAGCTATACCTCCCACCAATTGTGTATTTGCCACTACAAGTTAGCCATTTATTCGGGATATACCTTGTCCCCAACTTATGTCTCATTATGCAGTTTTTCTTCCAATACCTATATTCCCACCATTCCCTCCTCTTTAGGTTCACATGATCAACACATTTTACTCACAAGTTGTCTGCTTTCTTTGCTATTTCTCGTACATATTTCCCACTTGCAGCCTCATTGCATTTTAACATTCCATTTTACACAGTATCTGATCCCCAATCCTCCTTCCTTTTATGTCTGGTAATCACATCTCAGGCCACTAGAGGTGTTCTATTTGTTTCTACTTTCCCATCCCAAAGGAAATTCTTGTAGATTGCTGTAATTCTCTTCAACACCAGTTTTGGAAGAATGGAGATCGATGCCCAGTATGTATGCATATGTATGAGTACTGAGTTAATAAGTTTCATCTTACCTACATGAGACAAGTTTCCTATCCCCCGTCCTCTAATTCTACTAGTTATTTTTTGAATCAATGAATCACATTATGTTGCTGATATCGTTTTTGCCAATATTGTGACTACTAGGTATCTGAAAGGAAGGCCCACGTCTCGGAATCAGGTAAAAGTCACAAAATATGAACACCCATTCACTCACGAGTCCAACCATATACAAATTACTCAAATCCGACCACAAATCCCTTTTCAAAACTCGAAATCTTAGTTGAAGAACTTCTTCCAATTTATTCCAAATTTCAACCCTAAAATCTGAAATTAAAGATGAAATTAGTGATAGATTAGTGGGATATAACCAAAATGGAGTGTAGAATCATTACCTCAGCGATGTTTCTGCAAATCCTTCAAAATCTCATCCAAATCCGAGCTCCCAAACTCAAATTTTGATAAAATGGCCAAACCATCGTTTTTGAAATGATATAAGTCTGTCCAGTGATTTCTTCTTCGCGAACGCGACCACACCTCGCGTTCGCGAAGCAGAAATTTAAATCAAGCCAAATCCTTAATCGCGAACGCGATGCCCATGCCGCAAACACGAATAACACTCAGCTCGACCTTACGCGAACGCGTAGGCAAAAGGGGCTGGGGACCTTGTTGGCCAAATACCTATACGCAAATATGGGACCTACATCGCGAACGCGTAGGCCAAGGATCCCAGTGCTTCACGAATACGGGAGCTTCATCGCGAACGCGTAGCACAAATTCTGACCTGCCACCCGTTCCTCTTCACAGACGCGAGAGCCCCCACACGAATGCGAAGAAGGACACTAGAACTGGAGAACAACACAATTTCTACAATCTTCCAAGGTCCGAAATGGTCCGTTAACCACCCGAAATCAACCCGAGGTCCCCCGGGCCTCAACCAAAAATACCTACCAGTCCTAAAATATCATACAAACTTAGTCGAGCCCTCGAATCACATCAAACAACGCTAAAAACACTAATCACCCTCTGATTCAAACTTAATGAACTTGAAACTTCCAATTTCAACAACCGATGCCGAAACCTATTAAACCACGTCGAATTGCCCCAAAATTTTGCACACAAGTCATATTCAACATTACGGATCTACTCCAACTTCCGGAATTAGAATTCGACCCCGATATAAAAAAAGTTAACTACCGGTCAAAATCTCCAAAACTTCGACTTTCGCCATTTCAAGCCTAAATAAGCTACATACCTCCAAAACAAAATCCGGATACTCACCTAAGTCCAAAGTCACCCAACGGAGCTAACGAAACCAACAAAACTCAATTCCAGAGTCGTCTTTATAAAGTTCCGACTACGGTCAAAATCGTAAGACTTAAGCTTCCATTTAGGGACTAAGTGTCCCAAAACACTCTGAAACCATAAGGAACACATCCCGACAAGAAATATAAGCATAAGGAGATATGGGGAAAGCAATAAATAGGGGATCAGGGCTATAACTCTCAAAACGACTGGTCGGGTGGTTACATCCTCCCCCTCCTAAAACAATCGTTCGTCCTCGAACGAGTATAGAAACATACCTGATGTGGTGAAAAGATGAGGATACCGGCTACACATATCATGCTCAGTCTCCCCAAGTCGCCTCTTCGTCCGGCTAACCCCTCCACTTCACCTTCACGGAAGCAATGTTCTTTGACCTTACCTTTCTGACCTGCCTGTCCACATTAGCCACTGGCTCCTCAACATAAGATAGATCCTTGTCCAACTAGATTGAGCTGAAATCTAACACATGAGCCGGATCACCGAGATACTTCCGGAGCACAGAAACATGGAATACTGGATGAACTCCTACTAAACTGGGAGGTAAGGAAATCTCATAAGAAACCTCTACAACACTTCAAAGGGACCAATGTACCTTGGGCTCAACTTGCCCTTCTTCCCGAATCTCATAATGACCTTCATAGGCAAAACCCGGAGAAAGACCCGCTCTCCAACCATGAATGCAAATTCGCAAACCTTCTGGTCCACATAACTCTTCTCTCTGGACTAGGCTGTATGAAGTCGATCCTGAATCACCTTCACCTTATGCAAGGCATCCAGAACCAAGTATGTACCCAATAATCTAGCCTCGCCCGATTCGAACCAACCCACTGGGGACTGACACCGCCTACTATATAGAGCCTCATACTCTCGACTAATAATTATTGTTATTGGAAAACTCCACAAGTGGCAGGAACTGATCCCACGAACCTTCAAACTTCAACACACACGCACGAAGCATATCCTCTAATATCTGAATAGTACGCTCGGACTATCCGTCCGTCTAAGGGTGAAATCCTGTGCTCAACTCTACTCGAGCACTCAACTCATGCTGTACGACCCTCCAAAATCGCGATGTAAACTGCGTACCCCTGTCAGAGATGATAGATACCGGTACCTCATGAAGCATGACGATCTCATGGATGTTAATTCGAGCCAGCTGCTCAGAGGAATAGGTAGTCATCACAGGAATGAAATGAGCTGACTTGGTCAGCCTATCCACAATCACCCAAACTGCATCAAACCTCTGCTGAGTCCGTGGGAGTCCAACAACGAAGTCCATAGTGATCCACTCCCATTTCACTCCGGAATGTCTAACTTCTAAAGCAACCTACTCTGCCGCTGATGCTCATACTTCATCCGTTGACAATTTAGACACCGAGCCACATAGTCCACTATGTACTTCATCCGTCCCCACGAGTAATGCTTCCTCAAGTCCAGATACACCTTCACGGCACCCGGATGAATGGAGTACCGCAAAATGGGAGCCTCCTAGAGAATCAAATCACCCAAACCATCTACATTGGGCACACGTAACTTGCCCTGCATCCTCAATACACCATCATCCCCAATAGTGACCTCCTTAGCATCACCGTGCTGGACCGTGTCCTTAAGGACAAGCAGATGGGGGTCATCATACTGATGCTCCCTAATATGATCATAAAGAGAAGACACAGAGACCTCACAATCCAATACTCGACCCGGCAGAAATATCCTACCTCACAAACTGCCTGACTAAGGCCTGAACATCAAACGCCCCAACGACCTCTCTACTGCTGGTAGATATGCCAAACTTTCCAAACTCTCCGCCCGGAGACTCATAGAATCGACCGCCATATTAGCCTTCCCCAGTTTGAATAAAATGGTGATATATTAGTCCTTAAGTAGCTCCAACCACCTTCACTGACACAAGTTAATGTCCTTTTGTTTGAACAGGTGCTGCAAACTCCGATGATCGGTGTAAATCTCACAAGGAACACCGTATAAATAGTGCTAACAAATCTTCAAGGCATGAACAATATCTGCTAACTCAAGTTCGTGGACAAAATAGTTCTTTTCATGCACCTTCAGCTGTCTGGATGCATAGGCGATCACCCTTCTATCCTGTATAAACACCGCACCGAGACCAATCTGCGACGCATCACAATATACAGTGTAAGACCCCGGACCTTTAGGCAATACCAATACTAGGGGTGTAGTCAAAGCTATTTTAAGCTTATCAAAGATCTCCTCACATTCCTCTATCCACAGGAACGGAGCACCCTTCTAGGTCTGCCTGGTCATAGGTGCTGCAATATAGGAGAATCCCTCTACGAAATGGCGGTAATATCCCGCCAAACAAAGAAAAATCCGGATCTCCATAGCTAATGACGGTCTAGGCCAACTTCGCAATGCTTCCACCTTCTTCAGATCCACCTTGATCTCATTACTTAATACTACATGACCCAAGAATGCCACTGAGTCTAGCCAAAACTCACACATTGAAAAGTTTACATATATCTTATTTTCTCTCAAGGTCTAAAGCACGGTCCTCCAGTGCTGCTCATGATCCTCCCGAGTCCGGGAGTACACCAGAATGTCGTCAATAAACAAAATGAAGAAGGAATCAAGATAAGGGCGCAACACACTGTACATCAAGTGCATAAAATCTTCTTGGGCATTGGTCATCCCAAAAGACATCACATGAAACTCGTACTGACCATACCAAGTCCTGAAAGCATTCTTCGGGATATCTGGCTCCCGAATTTTCAACTGATGATAGCTTGAACCTAATCAATTTTGGTAAAAACCCTGGCACCCTGTAACTGATCAAATAAGTCACCAGTACGAGGCAATTGATACATGTTCTTCACTGTAACTTTGTTCAACTGGCAATAATCAATGCACATACACATAGAACCATCATTTTTCTTCACAAATAGGATCGGAGCACCCCAATGTGACACACTGGTCTGAATGAAGGCCTTATCAAGCACCTCATGTAACTGCTCCTTCAACTCCATCAACTCAGGAGAACATACGATATGGAGGAATAGAGATGGGCTGGGTGCCCGCAACAAATCAACGCCAAAATCAATATCTCTATAAGGCGGCATGCCTGGAAGTCCCTCACTACTGGAACTGACTCAACAGTAGTGGTATCAATGCTGACATCTCTCATATAAGCTAGATATTGTCACACCCCCTCTCAACCATTCGTTGAGCTTTAAGAAATGAAATAACCCTGCTGGGAGTATACTCTGAGGTACCTCCAAACTCTAATCGCGGTAAAACTGGCATAGCCAGCGTCACGGTCTTGATAATCAATAATAGCACAATGGGGCGACAATCAGTCCATGCCCAAGATAACATCAAAGTCTACCATACTGAGTAAGAATAAATAGGCTCTGGTCTCAAAACCAGTAAGAGAAGTCAAACACGACAGATACACGCGGTCCACAACAAGAGAATCTACAACAAGAGAATCTACCACAAGAGTAGATACACAAAAAGGGGAACTCAAGCAATCCTGGGATATGCCCAAATGCGGGGCAAAATAAGATGACACATAGGAATATGTAGAGCTTGGGTCAAATAATACCGACGCATCTCTATGAAAGACTAGAACAATACCTATAATGGCAGAGTTGGAAGCAATTGCCTCTATACGAGCTGGGAGAGCATAATATCGGGTTGGCCTCCCCCTTTAGGGCGGCCTCGACCTCCCCGACCTCCACCACGAGATGGCTGAGTAGGTGGGCTGGTAGTTGGTGCTGGAATCATATTCTGAGGACCTAGTGGAGCATGTGGTGGCAGAGAAGTCTGTGGAGGTGCACCCCTCATAAGTCTGGGGAAATCCTCATCATTGGCGAGTGTCGTCACACTCGAAACAAGCTCTTGAGGGCGTGGCTACTGTGACTAACTCGGGCTAGATCTGCTGGACTGGTCGCTAAAAGCACCCCGAGCAGGAGGCACACTAGATAATGGTAGTGCATAATAAGGCTCCTGGGGCCTAGAAGGGGATAGAATACCACCGGTGGCCGGAAGAGCTGAATGAACGGGGCGACTCACATAACACTTACCATGGCGAACTGCAGCTGGGGCACGAGTAACACTTTAACTTCTCGAGTTTTAGACGTTGCAAAGTATAGTCTTATATTATATTTTGAACATCTTTAGTAGTGTTCATCCGTGTGACTGTTGGAATAGTAACGAGAAAAACACCCTACTTATGCAGTACTAGAAGTCAGTCTGTACTTTTATTTTTGTTTTTGTCAAAAATAAAAAGCTTATTTCAACCAAATGTATCATTATATACAAATTAACTCTAAAAAATAACCTCTTAACGCCAATTGAAGATAACACAGCCAGTAGGCTATCCGAGGTTCAACACATCACCTTTTAAGAAGGGTACCTTTTAACTCTCTCCATTTAGCCTCAGGGTAAATTTCATAAATAGTCATATAACTATGGTTCTCTATCACCTAAATCATATAACTATGTTTTCTAATACAAAAATCACAAGTTTGTTGCCTAATTGCATAAAAATTACAATTGCCAAAAAATACAAATTTTCGATGCAATATTCTTTTATACTCCATATTTATTATTTATTATTTTTTATCTAGTAAATATTTATGCAATTAAAAGAGGACTGACCTAATCCGACCCGACCTAATTAAAAGAGAATTGACCCAACCCAATTAAAAGTGGGTTGAATTTTAAAGTTGCCCTTTTGTGGCATTAGTTACTGGGATGTTTTCTTTTATATATATAAAATTAGGATAATATTTATCCAGTTTAACTAGGTTTTTTTATTTACAAAAAGTAACTAAATTTTGTTATGAACATATATAAGTCTAGTAAAAAGCTATAATTTAAATACAACTTAATATAATTTGTTGGTTTACAGAATTCGGTCAAAAGTTACATTTAACATACAATTTATATACAACTTTTTTTTTTGTGGTGAAAATAAAAAGTTTTATTGATCACTACGAACCCAACTTACAATGTAACTTCAAAGCAAAACAAAACAAAACTGAGAAACATCAGCCCCTACAGCTTATCTTCTCCGACTTGTTATGTCGAGGAAGAGGCAAACCCGAAAATAAAGAAGATAAAGAACATCAAATTTTAACGTGGAAAACCCTTTCAAATCGAAGGTAAAAACCATGGGATCACAAAGATTCAAAACGCTCCACTATAACAATAATAGGGTTACAAAAGTTATCCAAATTGGCTACACAACAAGTGCCAAACACGGAGCAACAATATCAACAAGAGCAACAACTAATCAATTGAAGAAAGAGGAGAATCCACAAAAACATAGCTTCTGTCCGAGGCTCGCAATCAGATTCTACAGGCCTCCAAATCCGATCTCCACCGTTCAAATCCATGACTAAGATGTTACAAACACTCTGTCAAAATTGCATCTCGATCCAACGGTTACCAAATCAGAAAACGGTATTTGAAGTTGGCTGGTCGAAATAAAAATCTGCAGCAAAACAAATATTTTTCTTCTCTCTTCTCTCTTGATGAAAGCTCTCTCAAAAATCACTCTTATGTAAGTCTTTCAAAGACTTGTATCAATGAGCATGGAACAATTCTCCAAGGTTTTCATATTTATAGATTATGAGTGGTGTTTTCTCTTAAAGCCAAAACCAAATCTAAATAGGAATAAAAACCGAATTCAATTCCAAATAGGAATGAAAACCAAAAGAGAATAGGATTAAGCCATTGGGCCTTTGGCTGGACAACATGGGCATGTTCCCAACACAACTTGCCTATTCTTGCTATATGTATAATTCTTCTATCCATTCTCTAGCCCTGTAGTGATGTCCTCTATTTATACTTTCAATTGCTCTCTATATACTTTCTTGCTTCAATTGTTTTATCATCTCCTGTGGATGGGAACCCTTAGTTGTCATAGACTTCATTCCTAGACTTACAGATTCCATAGACAAGTGATGCTAGTACAACCATCATAAAGGATCTATCCAGTCTTCCTTTCGCATTTCTCGTGATTCTTCTCCACATGCCTTGCATCTCTGTGTTTTTCAAACGAATTTTCAACCACTGGAGGACTTCAGTTAGGCATATCTTAGAGAATCAGCATTCAGACATTAGGTGCTCTATTGACTCATCCCACATAAGAGGCATGTAGTATCTTGGCATATTCCTATTCTGCCCAGCCTCTCTCTTGTCTGTAGTTTCCTGTGCATAGCCAACCATCAAATGAGGCTATGTTTGGGTACATTCATATTGTTACACACCCATCCACTCTTAGACCATCTTGGTGCACTCCTTTTAAGCCAAATATATCCACCACCAATTGGGTATTTTCCATTACAAAGTTAGCCATCCATTCGGGATATACCCAGTCCCCAACTTATCTCTCATTATGCAGTTTTTTTCGAATACCAAAAGCAGTTCTGGGCTGTCTATATTCCCACCATTCCGTCCCCCTTAGGTACACATGATCAACCCATTTTACCCACAAGTTGTCTTCTTTCTTTGCTATATCTCATACATATTTCCCAACTGCAGCCTCATTCCATTTTACATAGTCTCTGATCCCCAAACCTCCTTCCTTTTTATGTCCGGTAACCACATCCCATGCCACTAGAGGTGTTATATTTGTTTCTACTTTCCAATCCCAAAGGAAATTCCTGTAGATTCCTGTAGATTGCTGTAATTCTCTTCAACACTAGTTTTGGAAGAGTGAATTATCGATGCCCAGTATGTATGCATATGCATGAGTACTAAGTTAATAAGTTGCACCTTACTTGTATAAGACAAATTTCTTGTCCCATCATCTAATTCTACTAGTTATTTTTTGTACCAATGAATCACATTCTGTTGCTGATATCTTTTTTGCTAATATTGTGACTCCTAGGTATCTGAATGGAAGTGTCCCTTTCTTGTACCCTATTAATTCACATACGTCTTCTAGGAATGACTCCTCCATGTTAGCATTGAAGATATTAGACTTAGTAGCATTAGTGTATAGTTATGATGAGTGAGAGAAAGTTTTCAGGACCTAAGCATCAACAATAATGAGTGAGAATCCCCTCTGTTGAAAAGTAGAACATCATCAACAAAACATAAGTGGTTGAGCTACAAGCTTTTGCATTTTGTATGGTAGTTGAATCCCTTCTGATTAGCAACAACCTTCATAATCCTAGTGTAGTACTCCATGAAGATTACAAACTATAATGAGGATATGAGATCCCCCCATATCAATCCTCTTTTGCCTATGATATTCCCATACATTCTTCCATTTAGAGCCAATGTGTATTGTGTTGTAGTGATGCAAGCCATTACCCATCTTATAAATCTTCCTGAAAAATTAAGAGCATATAGCATTTCTTGAACAAACTCCCACTCGACAGTATCATAAGCCTTCCTAATATCAATTTAATGAGGCAACTTTTTGTAGAACTCTTTCTGTTGTACAATCTCACTACGTCTTGGCATATAAGTATATTTTGCAAAATGGTTCAATTTGCCACAAATACACTTTCGTTATGTTATATGATTGTTGTAAGTACCTCCTTGAGTCTGTTGCACAACATCTTAGAAATTATCTTGTAGGCTGTGTTGCAACATGCTATTGGTCTGTAATCAATTAGACTTTGCATAGTTAATTTTTGGTACGAGAGTGATGATTGTGTATCTGTGTCGTTTATTATCTTCAACATCTTACTATTGTCAAAAAATTTCAGCATTGCAAATACAACTTTCCCTACTATCTCCCTGTTGTCTTTAAAAAATTGACTTCCCTATCCATTAGGACCTGGGATTTATCTCCTGGAATTGACCATAAGGCTTGTTTAACATCATTTTCTGTGAAGTTTACCTCCAGCATGCTTCTCTGTGACCCTGACTGTTGCTCCTTGCCTAACAAAGTTGCTATTGATATGAACTCTTTGTGTAGCTTTTGTTCCTAGCATCTCTTTGTAATAGTCCATGAAAGCTATTTCAATCTCTTCCTTTTCTGTTTTTGTTTCTCCCATTTCATTTCTGATTGTGAACACTCTTATTGCATTCCTTCTGCTCTTTATGTAATTGTGGAAGTATTTTGTATCTTGGTCACCTCCCTGAAGCCATTGTGCTTTACCCTTCTTTTGTAAGAATAATCCCCTTGCCTTGTTCCATCTCCTGCAGTCTTGAATTAGCTTTCTTTCCTCCTCTAACAGTGCCAAGTTCATTGGATCCTGCTGTATATTGCTTTGACATGCTGCCAGATGTCTCATTGCTTCTTCTGCTTTCATTTCAACATTGCTAAATAGTGTTCTATTTAACTTTTGCGGGCCTTTTTTAAGGTTATTCAACTTGCCAACTAACTGGAACATCTTTGTGCCTGGTAGGGATGTGGTCCAGCTGCTCTTCACCTTGTGCTTGTACTCAGGGACTAATTTTCACATATTAAAGTACTTGAATGATCTTGTATTACTCTGGCTTCCTTTCTCCCATTTTATAATTGCAGGATAGTGGTCATACAATCCCTCATTCATAAAGTGAACCTCTGAGGCTGGCAGTTGGGTAAGCCAATCCATATTGGTCAACACTCTATTAATCATGCTATACACTCTATCAGCCCCTTGTTTCTTGTTATTCCATGCATGTGTAAAAAATATTAAATTTTTTCTTTGTTTTGAGTGGTGTTGTTCGAATAGATTGCAACATCTTAAGATGTTTAAATCTCAGTTTTGGGATGATTAGGTAGAGTTTTGAGGTGGTTTGAATCGGTATTTGCAATAGAATATGAAACATGGAAAAAGATAATATGTGTATAACGCTGTGTATCATTCGTGTATATCGCATATATATTATATTTGTGTCAAATGTGTATCACATGTATATCCATGTATACTTGCGTGTGTAATACATGCGTGATACATGTGTCATATAAGAATTTTTGAACTCAATTTTGAATGCGAATTGTGATGCCGAATCAGTCCAAATCAGCTCCAATCTTCCTCAAATTTTTATACTGACTCACCTATATGTTTTAATATTAATTTCGACCATACACATTGAAAAAAGTCCTTTTTTTCTTAGATATTTTTTTTACCCTAAAATTTGGATAACAATTAAACTTATATGGTGGTTTTAAGGATATGTGATTTCGCTCAATACCAATTGATAAATATGAAAGTAAATGATAGAATTATACTACAAATAAATCAAACCAGCGTTCAAATAGAGCTTCAGCCTCGAGTTAAGATACCCTCGAACTGATAAGTGTAAGAACAGTAAGAAATGAAATAAACTGATGAACAATAACACAAGTAAGAAATAAAGAGTTGTATTGCTTTAATCTCTGTGAATGATGATGCTTACAAATGATTAGAACTCCTCTTTATATAGAAAAGGAATTCTAATTATGGTATAACTCTAATTACAGAAGGAAATCATACGATTAGCTAATTAAGCGCTTCTAATTTGATATGTTCCGAAATTTGCGCCATGATCCTCGACCACTCACGGATATGTCGCTTTTCCGTTACTGAGTTATCTCCGACATTACTCGGAGTCTGTCTCCCTTGGCTTTGATTAATACCAACCTCGATCTCGAACTCAATTCTTGAGCTTCATGATTTGGCCGAAGCTGACCTTCGATGCAACGTAATAGTCTCGATCAAATAGTAAAATTGGGTAGCCCCGATTTCAATCATATACAGATAGTCCCCTCATTTTTTTGAAGTATAATGATAAGAAACGAATTGAGCCTTCATTTTTATTCTGACCTCGATAAACAATGATGTCATCCCCGTGATGTAAGCGATGGAAGTGACTGAAACTTCCCGTCAGTACAGTTCCCATACCATTAATGAGCGTCAGTTGACAGTCAACCACTATTGTTGTTGAACCGTCGCGTAAATCCATAAATAGGCCTTCTTCTTACTGAATAAAACTTTACCTTCACCTTAATCTAATCTTCTAAGATTTTACCTCTCTCAAGCTCTTCTCTTCAAACATCAAATCTTACTATCTTTTTATTTCCTCAACTCATAAGATGGTGAAAACATCTAAAGCTTCTTCTTCTTCTTCTTCTTCTTCTTCTTCTTCTTCTTCTTCTTCCCGTCAGTATAGTTCCCCATACCATTAATGAGCGTCAGTTAACAGTCAATCACTATTGTTGTTGAACCGTCGCGTAAATCCATAAATAGGCCTTCTTCTTACTGAATAAAACTTTACCTTCACCTTAATCTAATCTTCTAAGATTTTAGCTCTCTCAAGATCTTCTCTTCAAACATCAAATCTTACTATCTTTTTATTTCCTCAACTCATAAGATGGTGAAAACATCTAAAGCTTCTTCTTCCTTTGGTGGATCCGCTCCCTGAGGAGTGTTTTCTCGGCCTATGTGTTTTTCAATCCAATTTCAAGACCGAGAAACCTTTATCGGTACCTGGGCGATGAGAGCACGTGTCGAGATACATCTACTCGATAACTGTGGGGTATCTCGAGCAGATCAAGAGAGATTGCAAATGGGGGACAACGTGGTAGCGATCCCATCCCCTGAAGAGAGCATCACTACCCACTTGGAAGGGTATCTAAGTGTTTACACTTACCCTTTCACATTGGGCCCTCTCGACCCCGTCATCGTTGACTTTTTCCGTCAATACATGTGACCTTAGGCCAAATACACCCTTCCTTTTGGCGCATAGTCATAACGCTCTGATTCTTCACGAGAAAAGCCGAGGGGATCCCATTCACCCTCGATCACCTCATCAGGTAATACCGTCCTCGTATCTTTCGAGGGTTGATTAAGCTGCAACGTTGGGCAACCAAGGTATTGTTCTCGAGCATCGACGAGGACAAAGATCGAGGCTAGATGGGTAGATTTGTGCGAGTGAGGACCTCTGATCTCATCCTGACGGAGAAAATGCCATTCCCTGAGAAATGGCACCCGAAGCGTAAGTATTACTTAACTTGTTAATTTCCATGCTTTATTTCGTCCTCAACTTTATTAATATCTTATTTCATCATGCAACGGTTGTTTGGATGCCTTGAGTGATCCCTGAACCCGAGAGATGGGTATAAAAATTGGCCTTGACTTCTACTTATGCTGAGCGTTGTTGGCGCGCTTTGGCAAAAGGCCGATGGGAGGCAAAGAACCATGGTAAGCTTCCTCTTTTACATAAATGATGAATTGTTAATATCCCTTTATACTTACTTAATTTCCTTGTGTGCAGGCCTGAGCAAGGATGCGACCCTAAGGCCTCCGTCTAGTGAGGAGGAGGCTTTGGCTCCGCGTCCGAAACCGGCGAAGGACAATAAGATAAAAAGAGCCTCAACCTCCGAGGACCCTAAGCCTAAGAAGAAGAAAAGCTCGATTAACAAATCGAGGATGGAGGCTGTTTCCCTCCCTGCCCGTGTAGTTCATGAACTAAGGGAGGAAGAAGATGAAGATGAAGACATCGACTAAGTGATTGTGACCCGAGTGTGGAAAATCGTCGAGGCCTCCAAGGCCGCTGAATCGGTGGCGGTTGATGAGGCCCCACTCTTGTTGAGGAGGATTTGAAAAAGGATTCGGGAAAAGTCCATGAATCGTCAGAGATAGAGGATGCTTCTCGTCAAATGGTGAGCATGTTTGGGGGCTGGTCCCGAGACCCGTCGAGTTGAACAGAGCACCCCAAGTGACTCACTTGGGGAAATGACAGCAGGTCACTCACCTTCCATTCATTCCCTTTCCGAAGAGGCTATACGGGATGCTCAAGCTATGAGGACTCCCTCGGTAGGCGGAGTCCCTGGTGGAGAGGATCCCTTTCGGGATTCCTTTACCGAGGACGAGGATGCCTCCGGTCTTAGTGACACATCCAAACTCTTCAAAGAGGCCCAACATCTCCTAAATAGAGTAAGTTTAAATTCTTTTGTTGATGTAGTTTTCCTTTATTTTTTGTCTAACTCCTTTCCCTTTTTGTACAGGCTTTCTCCAAGTGCCGGGATGAATTGGGCCAGTGCGACGCCGATCTCTAAAGGCTTTCTGAAGAGAGGAATGACCTTAAGCTTCAATGCGGGCAAAAAGATGAGGAGATTAAAGGCTTCCGTGCTGATTTAACTAAAGCTCATATGGAGCAAACTTACCTGACCGAGCAGGTAATTATTCTCTTGAAAAACCATGGAAATGATTCGAAGACGGAGGCAAACGTTTCAATATCACAACTGCAGGAAATGATCGAGAGGATTGAGCTGTTCCGGGAGGAGGTCGACCAAGTGAAGACAGATTCCTAGAGTGGAAGGAAGGCATGGACTGCCTTGATGCTAAGAAAGAGACTTCCCTGACCCAGTTGCCGTCAATCAAAGCCCAACTTCAAAACATGAAGGAAAAGTGTTTGGCTCAGGATAAGAAGATTGAAGAGCTCGAGGCTTAGTTGGTTTCTGAACTTGCAAAGGCCCAAGTTGAGGCCAAAAAAGCAAAGGCCGAGGCTGATAAGACGGTGTCCATTTATCGGGCTAATACTGAAGATGCTCAAGCTCAAGTGAGGGATACTTCTGAGACTGCTCAAACATGAGCATATTGGAATGCCGAGCTGACAAAATGGAAATCCCGGAGGGAGACCCTCGAGGAGATCCACGCCTGAGGTTTTGACCTTTCTGAAGAGATAGCAAAGGCATGTGAGCATGAAGCTGATGCTAGGATACTAGCCTCTTCTGACGACAACGATGATGACAATGACGGCATCAAGAGTGGGTACGAGAATGATGAGTGACCCGAGGTAGAAGCTGCCTTCGAGGAAGGAGTTACCCTCGAGAATAACTATGATCTTTGTATTTTTCTTTCTTTTTGTGTAGGACCCTGGTTGGTCCTTTGTAAATACCTTCGTTCACATATATAAATAAATTTCTTTTTGAATTTCGTCTAAATTTTTGACTTTGTGAAAATTTCGATTCGTTTCATGCCCTATGAAAATTTGTTTGTGAAACTTAAGCATCTTGGCCAAAGTCATGCTAATAAGTCTTTGTAGTCGAGTGAGTGCTTGCTCAAACTCGAAGTAGTAAAACCCTTAGGTTTTAGTTGAGCGAGGATGAACTCTCGAACTCAAAATATAATGGCCCTTAGGCTCTTGAATCAAGCCGATATGGCCTCAGAAGAATGGTTGTTTCCCTTTTCGGCTTTAAAAAATTTAAACATATAGGAATTTGTAATGCCTTAGCACGAAGTAAGTCTGAATCAGTTGGGTTTTTCGGGATCTAATATCACCGAAACCCTTTGCTTTATTTGTGCCTTAGCACAAGTTTGTACTAAATTGTTCGATACCTCTTAAGGTTTTTCGAGGGCTGATATTATCGAAGCCCTTTAGTTATTCACCGAGGATAGCCCTTTTAACTGGTTTACAAACGAATTCAAAGGCGTGTGTTCATTGCGGAATTCAGACGTCTCCGAGCCGTGTTAGTTTGGCCGTAGCCTTGGGGTTTGCCTCTTGGGCTTATTTTCCCAATTACACTTTGAACTTGTTCGAAGTGTTAGTCCCCGAGTAGGATGTGCTTGGCCTATAAAATCGAGGGTTGTCTTTTTAAGGTCTTATGATCTCGAATTTTAATAGTTCAAACATGTCAATTGTTTGACGGCAGTCCCCGAGTACGAGGTTCATCGTTCGAAGTTTAGTTGCAATCGACCCTTGTGCCAGTTTCCACAATAAATCATAAGTATGGAATTTTTAGAGTAGAAATTTCATTAAGGCCACGGACATCTGGTAAGGAAAAATACTTATTTCAATAGTTCATACATGCGTACATGTTTTACCAATAGGGCTCGACCAATCTACATGGACACGGTTCATTCAACTGTTTGGTCCTTTACAAAAATTTCCTATCGAGACCATGTTGACATGAAGTATTTTCCTTGAAAACATAACATCCGAGGGTGATTCCCCCTAGTATTCGAGGTTGATTGTAAAAAAGCCTCGGATGATCTAAGTTAGCACGAACAAATGGTTGCCTCATTAAAAACCTTGCCGGAAAAACCCATTTGGGATAAAAACCGGTTGAAGGGAAAAAGAGTGCAACACGTGCTTTTATACCTAAGGACTTCATGCTTGGAGAGAACTTCGATGCCTTCTCTCGAACACCTAGAATAAGTTAGTATAAAATATAAATGAAAAGGAGAATGTCATACCTCAACAATAATATCTTTTGAGGAGTGGTATGTTCCAATTATTTGTAGTTATTCACCGTTTATCGTGCCAGCTTGTAGGATCCCTTTCTGATGATGTCGAGGACCTGATATAGTCCCTCCTAATTTGGGCCGTGTTTTCCTTCGTTTGGGTCTCGAGTATTGAGGGTGACTTTTCTCATAATTAAGTCCCCGATTCTAAAGTGGCGAAGGTTGGTCCTTCAATTATAGTACCTTTTGATGCGTTGATTTTGTGTGGCCATCCGGATTAGGGCGGCTTCTCGTTTTTCAACTAGTAGCCCGAGGCTCGTATTCATAGCCTCGTGATTTGAATCTTCCGTTGTGTATCAAAACCTGGCGCTGGGTTCTCCGACTTCGACCGGGATCAAGGCTTCGGTGTCATATACTAGGGAGAACAGTGTTGCCCCCGTACGAGATTTTGACGTTGTTTGTTATGCCCAAAGGATTTTGGGTAAAACTTCTCTCCATTTTCCCTTGGCGTCGTTTAATCTTTTCTTCAGATTCTAAATGATGGTCTTGTTTGTCGATTCGGCCTGCCCATTCCAACTAAGATGATACGACGTCGATAAGATCCTTTTTATTTTGTGATCTTCGAGAAACTTTGTTATTTTGCTGCCGATGAATTGTTTTCCATTGTCGCATACGATTTTGGCAGGTATCTCGAATCAACATATGATGTGATCCCAGATGAAGTCTATAACATCCTTTTCTCCGACTTTCTCGAAGGCTTGTGCTTCAACCCACTTGGAGAAATAGTCAGCCATAAATAAAATGAATTTAAATTTACCTGGGGCTGATGGCAGAGGGCCGACGATGTCCATTCCCAATTTCATGAACGACCTTAGGGATATGACTGAATGAAGTCACTCTCCAGTGTGGTGGATCATCGGTGCGTACCTTTGACACTTATCGCATTTTCGAACGAATTCTTTAGTATCTCTCTCTATATTGGCCCAATAGCATCCCACTCTGATGACTTTGTGAACTAGTGATTCGACACCAGAATGGTTCCCGCAAGTACCCATATGTTCAGGCCCTTTTTAGATCTGTTCGTAATTATATTTATCGATGATATATTGGTGTATTCTCGTTCAGAGGCTGAGCATGCATTTCAATTGCGTACTGTGCTCAGAGTTCTACAAAAGGGAAGTTGTACGCAAAATTGTCTAAATGTGAATTCTGGTTGAACTCCGCAGCTTTCCTTCTGCATATCATTTCGAGTGAAGGTATCCAAGTTGATACACAAAAGATTGAGGTAGTAAAGACTTGTCCTAGACCCAAGACACCGACAGAAGTTCGTAGCTTTCTCGGTTTGGCAGGTTATTACAGGAGAATTGTAGAGGGGTTTTCTTCCCTTTCAGCACCTTTGAAAAAGTTGACTCATAAGAGAGCAAAGTTTCAATGGACTGATGCTTGCGAACAAAGTTTCAGGAATTGAAGGACAGATTGACTTCTGCACCGGTTCTAACACTCTTGGAAGGGACCTATGGTTATGTTATCTATTATGGCACCTCAGTCGTTGGGTTGAGTTGTGTATTGATGCAACATGGTAAGGTTGTAGCTTATGCTTCTAAACAACTGAGAAAGCATGAGAAGAATTACCCGACCCACGATTTAGAGTTAGCCGCAGCGATTCATGCACTAAAGATGTGAAGGCACTACTTGTATGGAATTCATGTTGATATCTATACGGATCATAAGACCCTCCAGTATATCTTCAAGCAAAAGGAATTGAATTTATGTCAAAGGAGGTGGTTGGAGCTACTTAAAGATTAGACGTTGATATTTTATACCATCCGGGGAAGGCGAATGTGGTAGCCGATGCCCTCAGCCGTAGATCTATGGGTAGCCTGTCATATTTACAGCTAGAGAAGAGGGGAATAGCCCATGAGATTCATCAGCTAGCTAGTCTTGGAGTTTGATTACTGGTCTCAGGTGATATTGGAATTACTATTCAGGATACGACAACATCCTCGCTAGTGAAAAAAGTGGTATCAGAGCAGTTCTGTCCTAGGGGTGTCTACATACCGTGTTTAGTAGAGTCTTTTTTATGGGTTTGATGTGCACCACACTTATAGATAAGAGGCTACATGACATATAGGATGTTATCATCTTTTTTCATCTTAGATCGTGCGATATAAGAATTCATGTTCCTAACGATATGTTATATTTTTAGCGATGCCTCCAAAGACTACATCCGCCCAGAAGGGAAAGTTCGTGGCTAGTGAGATTACTAGTTGAGCGCCACGAGTGAACAGGGATCGGGGAGAGTCTCATAGTGAGATTCCATCTCAGACTTCACATACCTCGCCCTCTCCAGGAGAGCCCCGAGGGGCACCAGCTCCAGCGCCTGCCCCTGTACGTTCAACCCCTCAGCCGGATGCACCGGGTTAGGAGCTAAGGGATGCTATTCAATTATTAACTTGATTAGTAGCCGCACAGGCTTAGCGCTAGGAAGTAGGTATTGGTCATACAGATAGGTCCGTCGGTGCAAGGGTTCATGATTTCATTAATTTAAACCCTCCGGTATTCATGGGGGAAGATCCAAACGAGGACCCTCAGGTATTTATAGATAGAATGTAGAGGACGTTGAGGGTAATGAAGGCCACTACCACTGAGTCAGTTGAACAAGCTTCCTATATACTCAAAGATGTTGCAGTTAATTGGTACGAGTCTTGGGAATTTTCCAGAGGTGAGGATGCCCCTCCAACAGTACGAAATGAGCTTACCGAAGCTTTTCTTCGTCATTATCTGCCACCAGAGTTTAGACGGGCCAGAATTGATAGGTTCTTGACCCTTCGGCAGGGTAACATGAGTGTTCGAGAATATATGATTCAGTTTGTTTTGTTCGCTTGGTATGCTCCCACTATTGTATCTAAGATGGAGAATCGGGTTCACCGGTTCATGATGGGGTTAGAACCGCATTTCTTAACGGTTGTATACCGGTCTTACTTCAGCCAGACATGGATATTTATCGTATTCAGGCATAGGGTGTAGATGAGCGTAAGCAGAAGCAGAGTATGGATCATGAGCATGATAGGTCCTAGAATAAGAGAGCGAGGTCATCGGGTTCTTCTGGTGAGTTTCGAGGTGGTCAAAGACCACAATACCCGAGGTATCCAACCCATCCATCAGCTAGCGCGCTGTCTCAATTTGGCGGTAAGAGATTTGATTGTTCCACATATTCAGGGTCTGGTTAGAAATTCAGGGCCTCAGGTTCTCAGTATAGGGGTGAGTCAAGTCAGATGAGGCTGCCCTTGCCAAGATGTACTTAGTATGGTAAGCAGCATGTTGGGTAGCGCCATATGGGGTTGGGTGTTTGTTATACTTGTGGTTATCCGGACCACGTTATGAGGGATTGTCAGACGAGAGGTGATGCAAGCATAGCTCAGCCAGTGGGATTTGTAGCCAGTTCTTCATCATCAATACGCCCCCCTAGGCAAGGTTCACAATCACCAATGAGTCTTGGTAGAGGAAGAGGCGGAGCATCTACCTCGAGCGGTCCTTAGAACCGCTCTTATGCG
The DNA here is from genome assembly GCA_005239495.1 of Nicotiana undulata. Classification (NCBI taxonomy): domain Eukaryota; kingdom Viridiplantae; phylum Streptophyta; class Magnoliopsida; order Solanales; family Solanaceae; genus Nicotiana; species Nicotiana undulata. The sequence continues at coordinate 117,082 of ML297973.1, read as the reverse complement.
TTGGCAGGACGACATGATTAGGAGTCATCGCCTGATGTTGTTACATGTATATTACCAGTCTTCTCATATGATGTATATGTACCGATTGACCCAGGTTCCACCTTATCATATGTTACTTCGTTGGTTGCTAGTAGGTTTGGAATAAAACCTGAATTGGTTAAACCTTTTGAGGTATATACACCTGTTTGGGACTCAGTGGTAGCTAAGCGAGTATATAAGGGTTGTATAATAGTGGTTCATAGTCGATCTACCGCAGCAGACCTAATAGATTTAGATATGGTAGAATTTGATGTTACAATAGGTATGGATTGGTTGGCTTCTTGTCATGCCAACATTGATTGTAGATCAAAGATAGTTTGATTTCACTTTCTAGGGGAGCCCGTTTTGGAGTGGAAAGGTAATACGGCGTCGTCGAGAGGTAGATTTATTTGCTATCACAAGGCAAGGAAGATGATCAGAAAGGGCTGTATTTATCACTTAGTTCGGGTTTAGGATGTGGAAGTAGAGTCACCAACCATTCAGTCCATCCCTGTGGTTAATGAGTTTCCTGTTGTTTTTCCTGATGAACTTCAGGGTCTTCCGCCAGAACGAGAAATTGAGTATGCTATTGACCTACTACCAGATACTCATCCAATATTTATTCCCCCCTATAGAATGGCCCCCGCAGAGCTGAAGGAGTTGAAGGAAATACTAAGGGACTTAAAAGGCTTTATTAGACCTAGTACATGACCGTGGGGAGCACCTGTGTTATTTGTGAGGAAGAATGATGGTTCCTTACGGATGTGTATTGATTATAGACAGTTGAATAAGGTGACGATCAAGAATAAGTACCTGCACCCGAGGATTGATGATTTATTTGATCAGTTGCAAGGTACCATATGACCGCGATAATATGATGTATAAAGTATATTAAAAATAAGTAGAATTTATAAGTAATTTGAGACAATTCTTAATTATGCGGGTAATTGGTTAATTACTTGGTAATGAGACATTACCTAATTAACTAATAAGTTGGATAAAGATTAAAATTCCCATCCCACCTCCACGTGGAAGCAAGCCACATATTAGACAAATGACTCTTAGTCATATTAGCTTAGGTGGCTATTTAAAGTAATGTACATAAGACAATAAGACAATAACATGTAAGACATTCAAGTTTGGTTTCACTTGGACATTGAATAATCAAGTTCGAATCATGTACCTTCTTCCTAATTCAAATTCAAACATTTTCAAACCAGACGCTAGAACTCACCTAACAAGCTTCAAACAAAATTTCTTGCGACCAAATTAATTCCAGCGAGAATTATTAGCATATTAGCAATGTGAGATTTTACGATTCTAAAGGAGTACGGTGCAACCTTTTCCAAGAATATCATATGGATTTTTCCCCTACTCCAGGTACGTTAAGGCTATCCCGTCTTTCTTTTTGGCATGATTCAAATGTTACAAAAAGAAACGAGCAAAGGCACAGTTTTCATAAACGACTCTATTAATAGAAATATTAGGGGTCTCTATGTTCTTGATTCCCCATGTGAATATATTATTATATCTTCTGTTCATGGGTCTCAGAATGATACGCAGTTGATAAAGTTTATCCGAAAGCAATATTGAGATTATTAACATATTTTCATGCATTTCATTCATTTATACATGTATATTGACCCATGACCAGATGACGTTGTATACGCGTACTTAATGTATATATATGTATATGAGATATGAGAAAAGTTTACGGCGTTATATACACACCATCACCTGATCAGTTGGTATATGTTGCTGATTTTGCCCACAGTGGCTGAGATAATATGATGGGATGCCCTCAAAGGCTTGATGATGTTATGTACACCTATACCTATGCGTGGCACGACATTTAAACGCACGTGCATGATGATATATTTGTTTCAGGATTTGCAAAGTATTTAGACATACATGCGGAATTCCTTATTCCATGTTTCATCTATGTCTCTTATGTACTGATTTTCATGCCTTACATACTCAGTACATTATTCGTATTGACGCCCTATTTCCCGAGGCCTGCGTTTCATGCCCGGATGTGTAGGTAGGCAAGCTGACGTTCTCCTTGCTTAGGATCTTTGATCAGCGAGAGTTGGCGTGCTGCACTTGATCCGGAGTTGCTTTTGATTTTGGTACGATATGCTTGTATACATATATGGGTATGACGTGGACCAGTCCCGTCCTTGTACAGTTGTACTTTCTATTAGAGGTCTATAGACAGTATGTATAGTTGGTTAGTATGTGGCCTTGCCGGCTTCCAGTTGTGGATATGTAGTTGTCTATAGCAGGCTTGTCGGCTCGCCCCACGTATTCCACACGTATATGTACATATGCCTTTTGGGCAGGTATCCTTCATGTATGTTATTCTCGTAATTCAACAGATGTTATTCAGACTTATATCTTAGATGCATGCTTAGGGGTGTTCGACAGGTAGGACTCAGGCACTTGTCGCGGCCCATCAGTTTGGGTCGTGACACTCTTGGTCCCAAGCATACTGCCAATGGTCTATCGAATGTCCTCCTATACAATGTTCTATCTTCGGCCAATGTGAATCAAGTAACTTTTGTTCGTAGAGTGCTTGATTTCGTAGGGTCTGATGGGAGCTTCCCATTTTTTTTAATAATCTATATATTTATTCCTCCATTCCCAAGTCAGGCTTGTGGAATTTATTTCGGCATGGCCTTCCTTGATTACTGACTTCGAAAGTTGTACGACGGTTCCCTAGTTGATTTCGTCTTCTTCGACCGATGACCCTAGATTTGCAAGGGCATTGACCTTGATGTTTTGTTCTCGAGTACATGTTGTAAGGCCCATTCTTTAAACTGATGTAATGTTACATGAAATTTATCCAAGTACCTCTACATTCGATCCACCCGAACCTCAAAGGTACTGTTGACTTGGTTTAACACTAGTAGGGAGTCACATTTGGCCTCGATGACCTCCGCTTCTAAGCTTTTAGCCAGTTCGAGACTTGTAATCATGGCCTCGTACTCGGCCTCATTGTTAGTAAATTTAGAAATTTTGATAGATCGCCTAGTTTTATTACATGTGGGAGGCTTCAAAACGATGCCTAGCCTGGACCCTTTCACATTAGAAGCGCTGTCAGTAAAAAGGGTCCACACCCCCGATGATGTACTCGATTTTAACAAAAGTTCTTTTTCGACTTCGGGTACGAGGACTGGCGTGAAGTCGGCTATGAAGTTCGCTAAAATTTGAGACTTGATGGCCGTTCGGGGTTGATACTCTATATCATACCCACTTAGTTTGACGGCCCATTTGGCCAATCGGCCAGAGAGTTCGGGCTTATGCAAAATATTATGAAGAGGGTAGGTGGTCACCATACAAATTGGGTGACATTGGAAATATGATTTTAATTTTCTAGCGCTTATTAAAGCAAGCGCTAATTTTTCTAAGTGTGGTTACCGGTTCTCGGCTTCACCTAAAGTTCGACTAACATAATAAAATGGAAATTGCATACCTTGATCTTCTCGAACTAAGACACCACTTACCGCGGCTTCCAAGAGTGCCAGATATAAATAGAGTTGCTCGTCTGTTTTCGGGCAATGAAGCAATGGTGGGCTCGAGAGATACCGTTTTAACTCTTCTAATGTCTGTTGGCATTCCAGGGTGTAAGAAAAAATGTTCTACTTTTTGAGCAGTGAGAAGAACCTATGACTTTGATCTGATGACCTCGATATAAACTGGCCCAAGGTGGCTATCCACCTGTCAATCTTTGCACGGCCTTAGCGTTGTCCATGACTGTGATGTCTTCAATTGCCTTGATTTTATCGGGGTTGATCTCAATCCCCCGATTCGACACCATAAAGCCGAGGAACATGCCGGAACCTACCCAGGAAGCACATTTATCTGGGTTGAGCTTCATGTTGTATTTTCTCAATATGTTGAAGGTTTCCCGCAAATGTGTTAAATGGTCCTCTGCACGCATGGACTTAACTAACATGTCGTAAATATATACCCCAATTGATTTACTTATTTGTTCTTCGAATATTTTGTTCACTAAGCGTTGGTAGGCAGCACCAGCATTTTTAATCCAAATGGCATTACCTTATAACAATATGTGCCATATTTAGTGATGAACGAAGTCTTTTCCTGATCCTCCGAGTTCATTTGAATTTGATTGTACCCGGAGTAGGCGTCGAGAAAATTAAGGATCTCATGGTCAGACGTGGCATCGATCATGCGATCGATAATCAGTAGAGGAAAAGGGTCTTTGGGACATGCTTGTTTAAATCTTTATAATCTACGCACATCCTACGTTTGTTCACTTTCTTAGGGACTACCACTACATTTTCTAACCATTCGGGATATTTTACTTCCCGAATGGATCCTATTTTGAGAAGCTTAGTTACCTCGTCCTTGATGAATGCATGTTTTACCTTGGATTGAGGCCTTTTCTTTTGTTTCACAAGTCTGAACTTCGGGTCCAGGCTCAATTGATGTGTTGTGATCTCCGGTGGGATCCTTGTCATAATTAAATGGGACCAGGAAAAACAATCCATACTATCAATAAGAAATTTAATGAGTTTTTTCTATGTTCGGGGGTTAACCCTGAATCTAGGTATACCTTTCGATCGGGTAGGTATTCAATCAATATAACATGTTCCAGATCCTCGACTGTTGATTTGGTAGCGTTGGAATGTTCGGGGATAATGAAGGATCGAGGGATCCAGTAGCCGTCGTCGTCCTCTTGCACTCCCTACTTTTCTGAATGAGTCGAGGCTGGTGGTTGTGGTTGCTATTTGGACTCCTGTTTTCCTTTGACCTCTGATCCCTTTGTTGCCGAAAGCGCCGATATCGGTATTACCTCATCAACTACGAACATTTCTTTTTCCATGTGTTGCTCCCCATATATCGTTTTCACCCCGTCCGGTGTTGGAAATTTCATCATTTGGTTGAGAGTTGAAGGGACTGTCCTCATATTGTGAATCCAGGGCCTTGCGAGTAGGGCGTTATACCTCATGTCGCCCTCAATTACATGGAACTTGGTTTCTTGAATAGACCCAGCTACGTTCACCAGTAAAACGAATTATGCTTTAGTTGTTTCGCTGGCCATGTTGAAACCATTAAGGACCATAGCTGCAGGTACGATTTGATCTTGCAGGCCGAGCTGCTCTACGACCCTCGATCAGATAATATTTGTCGAGTTAGCTGGATCGTTTAAAACACGCTTAACTTGAGTTTTATTCATAAAGATAGAAATTACCAGAGCGTCATTGTGGGGTTGAGAGATTCCTTCTGCTTCATTATCGCTGAATGATACGGTGCCTTCTGGCATATAATCTTGGGTCCGTTTTTCCCTAGTAATTGATACTTTAGTGCGTTTGACATGGGACCTTATAGAATATCGACCCCAACCGACGATCATATGGATCACATGATATGGCTCTTCCTGTTCGTTTTTCCTGTTGACGTCATTTTCTCTAAAATGGTTTTTGGCTCGATCACTTAATAACTCTCGAAGATGGCCCTCATTGAACAGACGGGCTACCTCCTCCCCCTGTTGTCTACAATCATCGGTTTTGTGGCTATGCATGCCGTGATATTAGCACATTAGATTGGGGTTCCTCTGGGAAGGATCAGTTTGTATGGGTCTGGGCCATCTAGTATATTTGATTCTCCCAATTGCCGACACAATACCTGTTGCATCAATATTGAAGTTATACTCCGATAACTGTGGTGCCTCTATGGGATCGGCGTTCTTATCGAAACCACTTTTGTTCATGAGTCCGTGAGAACTATGTCCTCAATCGCCCCTTCAATTGTTTCAGATGGAATTGCGCCCGGGGCTGCCATTTCTGTGATCTGCGTTATATGCCTGATATATGTATCTGTTTGACCGGGGTTCCCTATCGATATCTCTCTGGTTTCTACCTGCGGGCATGTTTGGATATACGGAACCAGAAGGAGTTCCCAATTGGTCATCCTCGAATTTTATCTTTGACTGGTACCGGTTATGTACATCGGCTCAGGTTACCATAGGATATTCAATCCGTTTCTGTATTAGTTGACGTGATGCTATTAAACTCCTTTCGTTCAACCCCTGAGTAAAGGCTTGAACTGCCCAATCGTCTGTGATCGGTGGTAACTCAATGCCTTCTATTTGGAATTGAGACACGAACTCCCACACATTTTGTTATCCTTTTGTTTTACTTTGAAAAGGTCAGATTTCCTTGTCCCAACCTTTATTTCCCAGACATATGCCTTTATGAAAGAATCCGCACGCATGACGAATGATTCGATGGAATTTTGGCAGCAGATTATGGTACCAAATCATTGCTCCCTTCGATAGAGTTTCTCCAAATTTTTTCAGTAGAACAAATTCGATCTCATCGTCTTCCTAATCATTTCATTTGATAGAGCATGTATATGAGGTGATATGCTCGTTAGGATCGGTGGTCCCATTGTACTTAGGGATTTCCGGCATACGAAATTTCTTTGGAATGGACTTCGGAGTCGCACTTGGGGGAAACGACTTATTTACAAACTTCTTTGAATCCTTTCCCTTCAAAATTTGCGGTGCCCCGATTTTTGGTCAACCTTGGAGATGTAAGTTTCTACTTTCTTATCATTTGCCTCAATTTTCTTCTCCCCTGATTCAATTCGTTTGGCGAGCTCCTCGAGAATCTACATTACTGCAGGGCCAGTCCCTGATTAATTGGCATTCGATCTTTCTGGTACTGGCTCGGTTTGGAGGGCGACTTCCGGTTCGACCCCACTCGGCGTGCGATGATGATTTTGTAGTTGTGCAATAGCGGCTTGTTGATCCTGTAGCATCTCGAATATCACTTGGAGGCTGACCCCTCCATCTCTTCCGCTCTGCGTACCTCGGCCACCATATCAACTTTCTCTACGTACGCTCCCTTCGGGATCTGCGCTCAAATTCACATTTTAGGCGATATGCGAACTGACGTCAACTAGATTGGAAATCGATGCTCCCTCGATATCAGTCTGAGGCACCTCGACCCATGGAGAAACTACATTGTCGTTTTCCCAGTGAAATCTGAGGCCATTATCACTATGTGTGGGTGCTGTTTGTGAGTTTGGCATATTTTATCTTGAAAACAAAAATACTTACAAGAACAAGCGTAAAATAGTATGTGTTATCAGAATCAATATTTAACAATCACTATTATACTTATCCCCACGGTGGGCGCCAAACTGTTTACCCTAAAATTTTGATGACAATTATACTTATATTGTAGTTTTAAGGATATGTGATTTCGCTCAATACCAATTGATAAATATGAAAGTAAATGATAGAATTAAACTACATATAAATCAAACCAGTGTTCAAATAGATCTTCAGCCTCGAGTCAAGATACCCTCGAACTGATAAGCGTAAGAACAATAAGAGATGGAATAAACTGATGAACAATAACACAAGTAAGAAAGAAAGAGTTGTATTGTTGTAATCTCTGTGAATGATGATGCTTACAAATGATTCAAACTCCTATTTATATAGTAGAGAAATTGTACTTATGGTATATCTCTAATTATAGAAGGAAATCATACAATTAGCTAATTAATCGCTTCTGATTTGATCAGTTACGAGATTTGCGCCATGATCCTCGACCAATCACGGATATCTCGCTTTTTCGTTACTGATCTATCTCCGACATTAATCGGAGTCTGTCTCCCTTGGCTTCGATTAACACCAACCTCGATCTTGAAAGAGACTTCGATCTCAAGCTCAATGCCTGAGCTTCATGATTTGGCCGAAGTTGACCTTCGATGCAACGTAACAGTCTCGATTAATTAGTAAAATCGGGTAGCCCCGATTTCAACCGTATACAAATTTGAATCTTATATATGTTTTTTTAATATTTCATCACCTTGTTTGCTACCCCATGAAATTTCATTTTCGTCTTGCATCTAATTTTGCTGATCATGCTTTAAAATATAGAAGGAGAGCTCTGTGTGTGTTTTTTGGAGAAAAAGAATCATTATTTATTTAAGTTTTCAATTTTTGTACGTGCTTGGATAATTTTGGTAAGTTTAAGATTAATAGCTAGAGGTTGGTAAGTTAGGACTTATTTGAGACATTTCCGTAAAAACCTTTTACGAGTTTGTTGCTATGCTACAATTACTTTTTATATAATTGGTTGTATATCAAATTATAATTAAGTTAAAACCTCTATAATATAAGTAAATAAATTTTTAATATAGTATAGTTAGGTAAAAATTCATCAAACTATTGAATACTAAATTTTGGGACAAAAATATTCAAATATGACTTTAGACTTGAAATTAACAATATTCTACCTACAGTTTTCCATTCCGTCGCCATCCTTCCTTGGATGCATTTATAATTTATATTCTTGTATACTACAGAACTTTCTAGTTGCTGTTGCTCAAACATATCAATATTTATGTAAAACAAAAAAAAAATTGCTAACTATTTGTTATAAAAAAATACATTTTAGTATCGGAGAAATAAAATGATGTTTAGTACATAAGTTCATACCATATAATTTTATAATTGAACATGATTTATAATTCATTATTTATAAGTCCATGTAACGACCCGGCCGGTCGTTTTGAGAGTTAGAGCCTTGATCCCCTATTAACTGCTATTCCTCCGTATCTATATATGCTATTGCGTCGTGCCGGGAGAGTTCATTTTGAGTTCAGAGTGAATTGAAACACTTAGTCTCTTAATTGGAATCTTAAGTTGGAAGTGTCGACCGGGTGTCGACTTATGTGTAACGACCTCGTGTTTAAATTTTGATGATTCTATTAGCTCAGTTAGGTGATTTTGGACTTAGGAGCGCGTCCGGAATGTGAATTGGAGGTCCGTAGTAGAATTAGACTTGAATTGACAAAAGTTGAAATTTTGGCGATTTTAGCCGGCAGTGGAAATTTTTATATCGGGTTCAGATTGGATTTTTGGAAGTTGGATTAGGTTTATAGTGTTATTTTTGACTTGTGTGTAAAATTTGAGGTCATTCGAACGATATTTGATATGTTTCGACGTTGTTTGTAGAATTTAGAAATTTCAAAGTTCATTAGGCTTGAATCCTTTTGTAATTCGTGTTTTTTATGTTGTTTGATTTGGTTTGAAGGCTTGACTAAGTACGTATGGTATTTTAGGATTGGTTGGTATATTTCGTTGAGGTCCCGGGGGCCTCGGTGAGTTTCAGGTGCTTAATGTACGAAAATTTGACTTAGGAGATTTATGAGATTTGCTGGTTCTGGTGTTTTCGCACCTGCAGTGGGAAGTCCACTAGTGAGGCCCCGCGGAAGCGAGGTTGGGATCGCTGTTGTGCTTTTTAGACTTGGGAGTCAATGGTTGCAGCAGCGACAAGGGAGACGCAGAAGCGGTGCCGCATATGCGGAAGGGCAGTCGCAGATGCTGATTTGAGAAGATGCCAAGATTTACGCAGAAGCGCATCCGTAGATGCGGATCTACGCATGCAGGTGCGAAGTCTGGAGTTTAATGAAAATTAGTAGGTGCGGAGTTCTAGCCGCGGAAGCGGTACCACATGTGCGGTTCTGGGCTCGCAGAAGCGAGTTCGCTGGGAAGAAAAAAGGAAATTTCGAGGGTTTGATCTCATTTTCGTTTTGGGACTTGGATTTAGGCAAATATTTGAAGTATTTTTAGAGAAAGTTATTAGGTAATGATTCCTAACTCGGTTTTTGTTATATTCCATTAACATATTGTTGTATTCTTCATTTAATTAATGACTTTGAGTGAGAAGTTGGGGAAATGAGGAAAAAGTTCCCCAAACGAAATCCTAAGTTTTGAGTGGGATTTAGGCATCGAATTTGGATAGAATATGTGTTCTTATTTGGTAACTTTTAGCCGATCTCGAGACGTTGACCCGGGGAGGCTTTTTGAGCGATTTTCCAATTTCTTGCTTTAATTTTGCTTCCGTTCACTAGGTTAGTTTCTTGTAGTTATATTTATGATATGTAATTGGTTTTGGCTAGATTTGGGCCATTCAGAGTCGGATATTTATGGGAAGAACATTACTTCGGATTTATTTTAGCTTGGTTCGAGGTAAGTGGCTTGCCTAACCTTGTGCGGGGGAACTCCCCTTAGGATTGGTATTGTTTTGATATATGAGCGTCGTGTACGTGAAGTGACGAGTACGTACACAGGCTAATTGTTATAAAAACTCGATTTACATAAATAGTAACCTATCTTTCCTCTTATTTGAACTTATTAGCATGTGTAGTATCCTGTTAGACTAAGAAAGCATGCCCACTCACCTTAACTGTTTACTTAAACTACGTGCAACATGTTTAGTGGTTTTACCTGTTTTCCTTAACTTGTACTTAGGTTAAATAGTAAGATTTCGTGCCGTAACTATTGAATTTTATTGTTTGGCTGCATATTTACTTTGGGACTATGAAACGGTATTCCTGGAGATCCCCCTGTACTGCATATTTACTTTGGGACTACAGAATGGTATATGCGGAGATCCCCCTGTCTTGCATATTTACTTTGGGACTACGAAACGGTATTCCGGGAGACTCCTTGCACATTTAAGTTTGGGACTACGAGGCGGTACCTCGGGAGATCCCCTGTTGTATTGCTGTGTACTGAGCTATTGTTTTTCCATGATTTCTTCGTTGTTGTTGATACCCAATTTCTCTCTCTCATATATATATATATATATATATATATATATATAGTTGTTTATACCCAATTTCTCTCTCTCTCATATATATATATATATATATATATATATATATATATATACCTTTAAAATAGTGCACGAGCATCATCAAGCATTTTTCATAATTTTCTATAATTTTAAAGGCTTTTAATCAATTTATTCCTGCATTTTATTATATAAATAATTTTTAATTGCATCTCAAATAATTTTTATGATGATTTATCATTTGATTTTCATCATTTATATCCATATTAATATTTAAATATTTTTGATGTATTTATTATAACTATATTCGCATTTATTTGGCTAAAATTGCATATTTTGCAATAATAGCCCATATATGTGCATACTCACATTATTTATACGAAAAATAACTTTTTATATTTTTGTAATGTTAAGTAATTATTTTAAAGCATTTTCATGCACAAGTGATATTTGTTTTGTTCATTAATTATTTTTTATAAATTATTTATTTGTTAAAATGGGTATTTAAAATCTAGCCCCCTAAAACCCCCAATTTCAAACCAACCCACCAGCCCAGTTACCTAAATACTTAGCCCAAGACCCGTTAGCCCAAGACCCATACCCGTTTAAAAACACCCGACCCAGGACCCTTTGAATCTGGACCGTTGATTTCTAAAATCAACGGTCCACAACACACCTGCCCCTTTAAACTTAACCCACCCCAAACCCTAACTCGTTTCTCTTAACTCGCCGTCTCTACATCATCTCAAACCCCATCCTCTGTAAACCCTAGTGCCGTCACCCAAATCTCTCCGTTTCTAACCCAAAATGGAATCAATCTATGATTCTTTTACCTTATTCACCCCTCCTCCTTACTGGTTACCCATTTTTGGTATTGCTTGCCTAATATGGCAGGCGGATCTTGAAGGAATCGAACCAAAACTTGGTTCAAATCCTTAACTTGTTGTTTATCCCGTCTGTGTTCATCATTTTGCTCTTTGTATGTACGAACATTTGTGTATCTCATGTGGATTCTTTCTTACTCTAAATTAGGGTTTTCAGATCTCTTTTAGTCTAACCAAAATATGTTCGATTCTCTTATTTTAAGTATTATGCTGTCCATATTCGTCCTATTCTACTATGGCCTATTTTTAGTATATTTCTGTCAATATTTGTCTTACCTTAAAATTAGGGTTTTCAGATTTTCTTAAATCGGACCAAAATTAGTTTGACTCTCTAATTTTTATTGCTATTTGGGTATATATTCATCTTACGTTATTATTTTTGTGTATATTCTGATAATATTTGTTCTCCTAAAAGAACTAGGGTTGCTTGACTTCTCCTAAATTGATTCTGAATCAATTTCGCATGTTATTCTTTCCTTTTCTTTTGAGGTTGATTGATTGTTTTCCTTGTATGTGTGTTTAACTTTTACCACTATTTAAACATTTTCCCCTTTCCCCTTTAGGGAGACTCGAACTATCAATACTCTAATTGAAAACTTAGCTTTTAACTCTGATTCTTTGCTCGTATGTTTCAAGTCTTGGCCGGCTGAAAGCCAAGGCCAATTAATTCTGGACTTAACTACTGTGGTGTATTTTCTTGCTTTCCTGCGTAACTGGTAAGTCATTATCCCTTGTCATTTTATTCTCTATGTTTCCATAAACTATGTTGTTCAACCCAGCATGTTTAACTTTTGGGCATGATTCTACCCCTTTATCTATGAGTTCACCTAGTCCCATGATTGATACTGTTAATTGGTTATTTTTGAATAATATGAATTCTCTTGGAGGTTAGCTTAATGTATTAACTTGTCTCATGCATACAGTTTGCTGGTCTTGAACTTGTTTTGAACTTAGCATCCTTAGGATGCTACTAGTATGAAATTAGTTAATCAATCCAAAACTTTAACGATTTGTATTGTTACTTAATTCATGTGCCCTGCAAACTTGTTTTCTAACATGTGTTGCATCCCTCTGGATTCATGTGATAATTTGACTATTTGCCTTAACACTTTGCCTAAATGGTGTTGTGATTAAACAAGGTTGTCATAAAATACCAACATGCACGCTTAGTATAATAAGGTCTTTTCTGACTTAACCTGTTTAAAACTGTGTACTTTGCAAACCTTGCCAATTTGTTTCTTAGTGCAATTCTGCCTACAAATTCAGTGTTCTAAACTCTGTTATGATGGTTCTCTAAAATCAACATTGTTTTAAATCAGCCCCTGCCTCCTTTTATGTGCTTCTACTTTTAAAACTCCTACCCTTAAGTCCTTTAGGTTCTATCCTCAACCTCCCCAGTGTGAGCACTGCTCAGGGTCCATGTGAAACTCCCGTGAACTATGACACATTGGGGTTTGGTTCTTAATGTCCTTTGAATAACTTCTGAGCATTTGTTCTCTAGTGTGAGCATTGCCTTGGGTTCTTGAGGCCCGTGGAAACTTTGACACACTGGAAACCTGGTTCTATATGTGCTATGGGTGAATCACTCATTATCGGTTATGATGTACCCGTGAAATAAGCCTCGAAGTTGATACGGTTTGAAGGCCTGGTTGCCCAAGTGTATTTTGATGTAATAAGGCCCTATAGTTTATTTCATTGCTCTTATGTAATTCATTTACTAATCTGGCCTGTAATAACTTTGTAACAAACAACTTCTGGGGTGTTTAGTGAAATTTGGAAGGGTTCTTTATTTTCTTTGTTAATTTGGGTAGAAATCCTGCCTATAAGATCTCATTTGTGTTGTTGATTCTACTTATAAGTTTCATGGTATTCTTGCTAAAATCGTGTGAGTTCTGTATGGTGTTTACATATTAGAGATCTTGCCTATAGGGTTAATATTATAATTTTGTTAGAAATCCTGCCTATAGGATGTATCAATATGTCCAACAAATATGTGTTAGTAAATCACGCGCATAGGACCAATATCTTTCTTAATTATTTTCTGGCAATGTGTACAATCTCCACCCATATACTGCTTAATAGATATCATGCATATAGGATTGAATCAACGCAATAATAGATATCATGCCTATAGGGTTAAATCAATTCAATAATAGATATCACGCCTATACGATAAAAAATCAGTTCAATAAATCACGTATGTATAACTAAAACCATTTCGAGCTTAGAGATTCTGCCCCTAGGATAATAATCACCACACTCCTAGAAGTCATGCCTATAGGATTCTATTAAATGATACAGAATTCAATCGTCACTAGCAATCACTTAGATAATATGCCTATAGGATTTAATAACCATTCTGGATTTGCAATTCTTACTGTCTGAAGCTCCCATATATTGTACTAAAGTAGGTAAATAATAGGCCCTAATACTCGCATTAATAAGACTTCTTCTGCGTATCACTGCTCGCCTGTTTCTCCCAAAGACATCCTGCCTATAGGAATTTAAGATTAATAAAGCCTGCCAATCAATTGCGTGCATTTGTTGTTTTATGTGTGGAGGTCAACATGAGCCCATATCTGCTTTTTATTTGAAAGTACTAATTGTTTTACTTGTCGCCTAATCTTTTACAATTTTGAGAAACCTAGGCTTAGTCTAGAACTATCCCAAGTAGAGGTCCTAATACCTCCAGGGCCATAGGTAATGGACGGGTGGTGCATGCATAGGAAACGAACTAGAATCAACTAGAGCACTTTAAGTAACAACTTAAAGATAGTAATCAGGTAGCAGGAGATGATAGTCTGTGCTCGCTGGATAATATGAGTAACACCCCCATCTTGGGGGAGTTACGAAGTATTGTTTATGTTAAACGGGGTGATCATATAGGCTAAAAAATCCAGGATCCCCTATCCTTATTAAATAGTTTTCTTCACTTTCCTAGACTAATTCGCTTAATTTATGTTCGGCCGGGACCCACCTTTGTGGACCTCGAGGAGTGCCTAACACCTTCCCCTCAAGGTAATTTGAGTCCTTATCTGATCTCTGGTGACGCAAACCGGTACAATATGAGTTACCTGCTCTTGGTGCCCTAACACACCTTAATTTGTTAGGTGGCAACTCTAAACCCATTCCGTTTCCTTACCCTCTCAAAAGGAGTTGTCAAAATGTCGAAACCCGATTTCGCAAGAAAAAGGGGGCGCGACAACATGGCGACTCTGCTGGGGATATCTTAGGCCCTTACCATAACGAACTTGTTTTGTGAATTAGTCTCTTCAACAAACATGTCTTTATTATTCTGGTAATACTTGCACACCCCTTTCCCTTCCCACTCTATGTGAATTTATTTCCCTATATTCATCCATTTATGCTCGTTAGATTTCTCTTTCTTGTTTTATTGCTTTTTACTATGGAAACTAACTTTTCTCCTTGTTTTCTTTCTGAAATGCCTTTACAATTATTAAATACCGCATTTTATCATTTTTCATCGTTCAAATACTTGACAACATGTTATTTTCTTCTTGCATAAATCATGCTCAACATCATATTCCACTCGTGCGTAATTAATACCATAGAAACACTTGATGAGTGTCTAGTCTCTTCCAATATGACCCTTTTGAATTTGGAAAGGCTTATTTGCGGTGAAACTAGTCTATCACCGTTGGAATCAACGGTTCCGTGCCTGTCCCCCTCAAGTTGTCCGCTTGGGGGTACCAGTCTAGACTTCTATAGAAACCTTACTCTGGTAATAACTGTACATGCATCATGATCAAACCTAGCCTGGGTTAATATGTTGTACGCATAATAACCGTCTAGGGAACTCTGTCCAAAGTCGACCGGGTTTCCATAATCTCAACGGACACAACCACGATATGTGCATTATTTGGAGAAATAAATACCGAAATGCTAATCGTTAATGTATAAATAGTCGAATCCGGAGAGGGAGAGGGTCTAACTTTGTTTATTTTGGAGAAAATGATGCACGAAGTCCCCAGGTTCGACATGGTCCGAAATATACCACCATTATTGCTGGATTGGTGGGAAGACCTTTCGCCAAGTGACAAAAATCATGTGAAAAGGGTTCTCGGAAACTTACCCTCCTTATTAGACATCCAGGCAAATAACATGTTGATCAAGGCTGCTACTATGTTCTAGGACGGAGAAAGGGTTGTATTCCGTTTTGGCAATATAGAAATGACTCCTCTTTTGGAGGAAATAGGAGGATTCTCTGGATTACCTTGGGACAATCCGAGTTTATTGGTATCGAAAAATTGCACCCCCAGGGGGTTTCTGAAAATGATGGGCCTAAGAAAGAATGACGACTTGGTATGTCTGAAGAAGTCCTACATACCCTTTGACTTCCTCTATGAACGATACGTACACATCAAATCTTATCGTATCTTTCATGACGAATTCTCCATCACTTCCCTGGGCTGGATTCATCGTAGGGTTTTCACATACATCGTATTCTTTCTGGGTATGATAGTGTTTTCGAGCCCAAGATATAGGATTCACACGAGGCTGGCCATGGTAACCAAAGCTTTAATAGAGGGAATCAAGGGACAAACATGTACTATTGTTCCGATGATTGTAGCTGAAATATACCGGGCTCTGGATTGTTGCCAGAAAGGGTTCAAACATTTTGAGGGTTGTAACTTACTGCTGCAGATTTAGTTGCTAGAAGATCTCCAAAGAGGCTAATACCACCAAGAATTTCCACGGAGACCATGGAATGATCACATAACTTTCCATCACCCCAAAAGAATGACCTTTATCCCAGACAGGTTTGCCCAACCAGAGAATGCTATAGAATAGGTACAATTTTTTGACAATTTGATCGAGGACCAGGTTCATTGGATGTTCGAGTGGTTCCCTGCCAGTGAATTCATCATCAGATCCAGGGATGTTCCGTATTTGGTGTTGATTGGGTCAAGAGGCATATACCCATATGTTCCTATCAGGGTCATGAGACAAGCTGGTAGAAAACAAGTCATACCACGAGTCTCCAAAATGGGTCACCACAAAGCAGATTTTCAAGATGATGACATTCCCTATAAATGTGAAGCTCACCACATGTGGCACTTGAAGGTCATTGTGGAAAAGGATACCATCGAGCAAGACCGATACCATGCAGGACATGTGTACTTCTAACCATCATGGTTGGACGATAGCATAGCAGGAATAGTCGAGCCAGGGGTCGGTAGAGGAAACAAAGTCATAGATGAAGATGCTGAAGCACAGATGAAGTATAGGAGGCTGCGCAAAAGAGTTCTCAAATCCGAGGCCAGGCATGTGGAACACCGCAAGATTGATATGGAGTCAATTAATGAATGGATGGAAATGGCTACTAGATCAACTGAAAGGCTGAAATATCTGGAGCAGGGTCTAATGGAGTTAGAGGGGAAGATGAGGAAAAGAGTCATAGACTGCCATAATGCAGAGGGTAACGACGACAGACATCTAGCAAGGGCATACCTGCTGCTGGACATGCGCGACCTGGTGAATCTAATTGACGGAGTCAAGAGAGCCAAGCTTGGAGAAGGTCCCTCTGGACCAAGTATATTAGGATTATTTGTTTAAGAATCATTTTCGAATGCAATAAGGCAAATGCCATTAGTGACTCATTTATTTATTGTCGTTTTAGATTCATCTTATTTATTACATTAATGAAATGAGACAATTATCGGCATTAAATTTCTCTAAATATACTTGTCTCTAGGACTACCTCGGGCACAACGAGGCTCCTACATTAGGACGCGAATTTATATTTCTGCAATATGTGTTTAAATAATATAAATATTTTTTTCAGAGTTCTTACTGACTGGGTTACCATTTTGGTTTTCTTTCTTTTGATTATTCCCATTCCCTAAGGTTGGTTCGCACATACTGGCATCGTCAGCATATCACACCAGATCTAGAGGCCCTCGACCTCCTCCTCCTCTAAGTGATCCGAAAAGCAAGGGAGAAGCTAAGATGGACGATATGAGTGGCGTTAGGAAAGACAATGCTACACATGCTAAGAATGTGGAAACTTCAGATGGTGGGAGTACTCCGGCACAAAATTATTTGGTCTTACGGCTAGACCAGAAAATACTTGAATTGCAAGGGGAACTTGAGCAGGTCCGCAACTTGGCAAACATTTCCCTCACATTAAACGTCCCAAACATCAACCAACCAAACACCCAAAATCCAATACCTCCTCAAAACACACCAAACCAACGTCCGCAAAATCCTATCGCATCCCATCAATATGCAACACCTCCTCAAAATCCTAATCCTCTACCCATACCGACACCCCCTCAACACCAGCATCTCCCGACTCAATATCCAAAAACCACTTACCATACTCCTCAAAATACCACACAGCCTATCCTCGACCCGGAAAATTCAACTAATGATCACCACTACACTCAAACCCCCGACATTCATCAAAACAATCCAATATATGTGGAAACCCTACCCCACTCAACTCAACCAACTTCATATACACCAGAATACGCCGAGAAGGACATGCTCATTAAGAATATGGCAGAGGAGCTCAAGAAGATCACAAGCCGAGTCCATGGTGTTGAAGGAGGTAAAGGAATTGAAGGTCTGAATTATGAGGACCTATGCATTTAGCCAGACGTGGAACTGCCATAGGGATACAAACCTCCTAACTTAGAGATGTTTGACGAAACGAGTAACCCTAAGGTACATTTGAGAACATACTGTGAAAAGCTTGTAGGGGTTGGGAAGGATGAAAGGATTCGTATGAAGCTATTCATGAAGAGTCTCACTGGAGATGCCCTGTCTTGGTACATAAGTCAAAATCCCAAGAAATGGGCTAATTGGGTAAGCATGGCGTCAGATATCATGGATAGATTCAGGTTTAATACAGAAAATACATTGGATGTCTTCTACATACAGAACCTCAAGAAGAAACAATAAGAGACTTTCCGCGCGTATGCTACTCGATGGAGGTCAGAAGCTGCAAAGATCAGATCGACACTAGAAGAAGAGATGATGAACAAATTTTTCGTCAAGGCCCAAGATCCACAATACTATGAGAGGTTAATGGTCATTGAGGATCACAAGTTCTCTGATATCATCAAACTCGGGGAAAGGATCGAAGAAGGGATTAATAATGAAATGGTGATAAATTTTGAGGCATTGCAGGCTACAAACAAAGCATTACAATCAGGAGGCATATCAAAGAAGAAAGAGATAGGGGCAGTGATGGTACCCCAGGGTCAAAACTCTCCGCTCACATACCAAACACCTCCACCCACATACCAACCTTTACCTCCCAGATATCCTCAACCCTCCACAACCTACCACACTTATAACCTCAGCCAACCTGCTATAATTCGCCTCCACCTCATCCAAATTATCAAAAATCCAGACCCAATTTTGATCGCAGACCACCCAGACAGTACACCCCTATTGCTAAAACCATCGACCAACTATATGAAAAATTAAAGGCTACCGGATATGTCACCCCATTCCCGCTGTGGCTGTGGAAAACTCCTCTCAATGGGTCAACCCAAACAAGACATGTGCATAATATTCCGGCATGAAGGGACATAACATTTGTCGCGCCCCCTTTTTCCTCGCGGAATTAGGTTTCGACATTCCTAGGACAACTCCCTTCCTTTTGGGATGGGGTATGGGATTTGAAGAGTCGCCACCTAACGGATTAAGGTGTGTTAGGGAACCTAGAGAAAATTACTCATGAAACTAGATTGCATCACCAGATATTGGGTAAGGTATCGAAATTACCTCGAGGGGAAGGTGTTAGGCACCCCTCGCCAATGGTGGGTCTCGGCCAAACTTAATTAAGCGAATTAGTCTTTAGGGAAAATAAAACAATTTAGACAACATTACTTTAAGATAGGAACTAAAGGGGTCCTAGGTTTTTAGCCTATAGGATCATTTCCATGTAATACTTGGTACTTTCCCCACGATGGGGTGCTACTCATAGTATTAGAGCATGGGTCATCATCTCCTTTACTACCCAATTACTATCTTTCAGTTGTTACCTAAGCGTTCTAATAGCTTCTAATTCGTGCCTTATGCATGCATTACCAATCCCTTGCCTATGGTCCCGAAGGTATTTAGGACCTCTATTTAGGGTAGTTCTAGACTGGCCTATATTGCTTAAAATGAGGAAATCTAGGCGACAAACAAATTCAGATAAGACTATCATAAAAGGAGCAAATAAGGGCTCATATTAACATCCACAAGTAGACAACAAATGCACGCCATTCAATCAGCACATTTTGTTAATTTAAGGGATCCTATAGGCAGGATGTCTAGATGAGCATAAACAAAATGTAAGACAACAGTTTTATTAAAGCGAGCAGCGGTACCTATCAGTTTGCATACTGATTTTTATTAAACTCTGAATCTGGGCACCTTCAGGCAGCAAGACATCACAATTTTAAGCCTAGAATTCTTAATAACCCTACAGGTTTGCCTAAGTGATAACCATAACAGAATCTTATAGGCATGGTATCTACAACTGTTAATTATAAACCTATAACATAGTTTATAAATGAGTTACTGATTTTAACAGACATGTTTTTATCTCTTTAGATCCTATAGGCATGCTTTTTAATTTGCAGAATTAACTAACTCCTATAGGTTTGATTTCTAAGTGTTGAAACTGATTACAAGCATGATTTCTAAATTTACCATCCGGATTTACCCTATAGGCATGATATATACCAATTTAAATCCTATAAACATGATTTCTAGGTTTTGAAACTGATTTGTTTATTTCCTATAGGCATGATTTCTAAGTTGAGGCTGATTTTATTTCTTATAGGCATGAAATCTATTAATCACATATGGGCAGAAAGTTTAAAACAAATTGCCAGGAAAGTTTGTTAATTTACACAAATAATATCCTATACGCATGATCACTAATGCACATAGACATTGGAGATATGTGGAAATCCTATAAACATGAATTTCTAATGCAGAACTGGCCAAAAACCTATAGGCAATGTTTCTAATATGCCAATATGTGAAAATGAAGAGTTACACATAGTCAGAAAAACCCTATAGGCAGGATCTCTAAACGAGTAGTAACATTCACATAATCAATACGATAGACCTATAGGCAGGATTTCTACCTGTGTTGCTAAACAAAGATATAGAACCCCCCCCCCCCCCC
>ML297973.1:756-96322 GCA_005239495.1 Nicotiana undulata | reverse complement strand
ACCCCCCCCCCCCCAGCTTTTACAATTAAACCCCAAATCTGTTTATTACATAGATTATTACAGTCCAGAATTAATAAATTACATAATAGCATTCATTACACTATAAGGAGCCTTAGCATGCCCAATATAAAACCTAGGAACCAGGCCTTCAAAAAGAACATATCTGAAGCATAATGGTGGTCCATCCATGATACATAAAATTAGGCTTCTGGTGTGTCAAAGTTCCCAAGGGCCTCAAGGACCCCGGGCAGTGCTCACACCAGAACCTTACTTAGAAAAACAGTTTGTAAAAGACGGGAAGACCAACTCCAATGTGTCAGAGTTTAGAGGAGTCTCAAGGACCCTAGGCAGTGCTCACGCTGGGGCTGGTAGGAACCTAGATAACTAAGAGTAAAAGTTTGAAAATCATTACATAGGAGGTAAGGGAGACAGTTTGGAAAACGTTTAATTTTTAGAAACAAACAGATTCAGACTACATGGTTGCAAACAAAATCCATATTTAGCATCTGGTTCAAGAAAATTGGTGTTTATTCAAACTAGATACTCATACTAGTATTTAAAGTAATAAAAAAAAACAAGGATACTTGAATTAACAGCCAGAACTGACCATACATGCTTGCAATATCTAAACATGTTCAGAACAAGGAACATACAATTGAATCAAACAAGGTTTCACATTACTGAAAATAACTTAGTTTAGCAACTATCACTAAGTGGGATCATATAGACATGTATTAAATAGAAAACATGTTGAGGTTTGCAATAAACTAACCAAACAAGCATATAGAACATAACATGATAACAAGAACTAAAGCATATAGAAGCATGCTGAAGTTTGAAATAAACTAACCACATAAGCACATAGAATAAAAATAGGATACCATGAGTTAAAACATACTAGTTAAGAAGAAAGTAAACATGAATATAATGGCAGTTTGGATTCAGAGAGTCTAGACTTTGCTTCCAGCTGGCTAAATAGTGCAGGAATTAGAACAACAACACAAATAGAGAAATGAAGTTCTTTTAGAAAAACAGAAAGCTTGACAGTTTTGAAGTTGTAAAGTGAAGAAGCTATAGCAGCGTGTGTGTGAGTATAAGAGTCTCAGTGTAAGCCTCTTAGTGTTGTCTAAAAGTAAGTGTGTAAGCATGTTTGAAATTAGAACAATGAAAGGCTTTTATAGCATATAGTAGAGTAAATCCAAATAAGGTAGGAAAATCAATGGCACACAAATAAGGTAGAGAGAGCAGTTAATCAGTCAATTAAGGTTAACATGAATCAATTAACAGGCAGAAATAGGTAAGTATCCCTTAATTTTAAGAGAATCTCACACTGAGTAAATCAGCAAGCAAGATTAAGGTTTAAATAAGGTAAACAGTAAGTCCAGAGATCAATTACAGGTCAGTTCTAATAATCAAAGCACAAAAATCAATCCAGTAAAGTAATTAAGGAAAGTAGTACCAACTATTAATCACACATAAGGAAAGAACAGGTAAAAATACGATAAGGAAATATCGGTTTTCAAGGAAAGAACAATTTCAAACCCTAATTAGGCAAATAAATCAATTAATCACTTTAATTGACAGGGCTAAGGTAAACGGGCAAAACACTATAACAAACAATCGAGTAATTGAAAACCCTAAGACATATAAAAAATATAGAGATGAAACTCAAGTAAAATAAGTCGAAACAGTAGAGAAGAAAACCAAAGTTGAAACATCTAAACGTTTAAACATTTTTGCAGAAACCCCATTAGAAATCAAAACCCTAGCTTTTAGGAAAAATGATACCGGTAGACATTAATTTTAAAAATAGTAAATCTTAAAGGAAAAATACCAAACAAACTCAATAAGCTTTAGATCTAAATAGATCTGAAAGGATTTAGCTAAATATAATTAGGTTTACGAAAATAAATAGAAGTGAATTAAAAATCTGGTTTGAACCAGAGATTTGAAGTCATAAAAACACGAAGATATTAGTACTCATAGAAATAGGAGTAAATATAGACGGACTAGTCGAGAAAATGAGAGATTATGAACCAAACCTAGTTCCAATCCCTTGAGATTCCATTAAGTAACATAAAAATCGAACAACCAGTAGAGAGATGAGGCCGTATAGGGCGTGGAATCGAAGAGAAACCCCATGAATAAAGGGAATTTCAGTGACAACGGGCTAGGGTTAGAAGGGGTGTGAAAGAGAAGAGAGAAGAAAAGGGTTGGAAGGGCGGCGGATTTGGGTAAATGGGGTAGGGTTAGGATGTTTGGTGTAATTAAAAAAGGAAAGGGGTTTCTGGATCGTTTATCTTCTGAGATCAACGACCATGATTGGTTCTAGGCTGGGGCGGGTATGGATATTGGGTTATTTGGTTTGGGTATTGGATCAGGGTTAGAATAATTGGGTTGGGGTGGTTATTGGGCTGGAGTCCAAAAATTAATTAAAAGGGGGTTATATTTTAAATACCCATTTAATTTAATAAAATAATTTATAAAAATAGTTAATAAATGATGAAAAATGCTATTTATGCATGAAAATGATTAAAAACAATTACTTAATATTATAAAATATAAAAGGTCAATTTCGTGTAAAATAAAGAAGTAATGCACACATGGGCTATTATTACAAAGTTATTGCAATTATAACCTAAAGATGTAAATATGATTAGTCATAAAATAATTAATGGTTTGTATAAATATAAATGATAAAATTAAGCAATAAACTTATTATAAAAATATTTGTGATGCAATTAGTAATTATTTTGATAATAAAATACTGGGATAAATTAAGTAAAAATCCTTTAAAATTACAGAAAATTATGAGAAAATATTAATTGATGATCATGTGTTATTTTGAAAATGTATATACAATTGGAAAATAATATAGGGAAAATTGGGTATCAACTGTTGCCCTTCTTTATCCGGGAAGGATGAAAAAGTTGTCGGGTAATGATATGATGGCCAATTTTGACCGAATAGAGTGATCTGAGAGATATAGGTTGCACTCCGAATCCCGAGCTACCTACATATTCCCGATTTTACAAGAATCGGTCTATATGTAGTTCCGGATCCACCGACGGAATAAACTGATGAAGTTATCACAAGGACGGATACAAGGTTTCGAATAGGTGAAACGATTATGGTGATCGGTCATGTTTGAAATAGTATGAAGGAACTGGAGTGGGATTGCTCCTGTTGGGATAATGGTTACTCACCGGGTCACCTGCAAATCAGAATATGTACTGCAAGCATATACGTATAAATTTGCGTAAATTAAGACATGATGCAAATTCCCTTCAGACCATGAAAATTGTCTTTGGACGGTTGAGGATGACGTCCTTAGACATGGCGTCCCGGGCCATGAGTTATGCGGTGAGGGATTCTCAGTCCATGAAATGATGTTCTCGGGCCATGAAAATGGTGCCTCCGAACTATGACGCCTTTGAATAATGATGTGCAAGTTTGAGATATCCTCAGGCCATGGCATGGCGTTTTCCGGCTATGAGGATGGTGCCTTCAGACTATGACGCCTTTGGATAATTTGGAAATGTTTCATCCTATGAGGTGCAAACACATGATGCTAGAAGCAACAAGACAAGGCTTCGTCTTGTATGAAGTTTAGGGTAGAGCTTAGCTCGAGAGAAGGGAACAATGCAAGAGAGACAATGCTTAGTCTCGTGCGGAATGCGGGACAGTGCTTAGTCCCATGCAAAGGGAAGGCAGTGCTTATCCTTATGCAATTAAAGGGGCAGGGCTTAGCCTCGTGCAAATGGAAGTCAGTTCTTAGCCTTATGGAAATAGAGAGGCAGGGCTTAGCCTCACTCAAGGTTCGGGACAATGCTTAGTCTCATGCAAAGAGAAGGAAATAATTAGCCTTATGCAAACAAAGAGGCATGGCTTAGCCTCGTGCAAGATTTGAGACAATGCTTAGTCTCATGCAATGGGAAGGAAGTGCTTAGCCTTATGCAATTAAGGAGGCAAGGCTTAGCTTCAGGCAAATGGGAGGCAGGACTTAACCTCCTACAAGATGGAGACAGAGCTTAGTCTCATTCAAGGAGAAGACAATTCTTAGCCTTATGCAAGTGGGGAGGTAGGGTTTAGCCTCATGCAAGTTTCGGGGTAGGGCTTAGTCCCATGCAAAGAGAAGGCAATGCTTAGCCTTATGCAAATGGAAGGCAGGGCTTAGCCTCATGCAAGGTGGAGACAGAGCTTAGTCTCATGCAAAAGAAGGTAGTGCTTAGCCTTCTGCAAATGGGAGGCAGGGCTTAGCCTCATGCAGGATTGAGACAAGGCTTAGTCTCATGCAAAGTGAAGGCAATGCTTAGCCTTATGCAAATGGGAGGCATGGCTTAGCCTCATGCAGGATTGATACAAGGCTTAGTCTCATGAAATGTTTGGGACAATGCTTAGTCCCATGCATAGAGAAGAGTAAGAGTGGGGTATTCTTAGTTGACAATGTGTTTTATGCATAATGGTTGTGTCGCTGCGACGGTATTTGTCATCATGATATAGTCCTGCACCCAAAGAAAATTTTGTGAGTTTTGCGGGGGAGGTTGGTTCTTGCCTTTGCTTGTTCGATTTGCTCCGCGCTGCCTGAAGATCCTGTTTAAACTATTACGGTAGGATTTCCTAACGAAGAGTTTATTTCAAAAGCATGCATGTATAACTTTCAATAACATAGTAATACATAGTTTAGAAATTAGTTAGATGAACCAATAACTGTGACACAATCAGAAACATTGCGACTTCCTCTGCTGTAGAATTTTAAGGGTCCTCCTCAAAATTCTTCCCCTATTAACTAGATGACCTTTCTGACTGCTCTATACGCTGTGGTTGGCTGAACTTGCTTCAGAATTTTGAGGGTCCTCCTAAAAATTCTGCCCCAGTTTATGATTGTGGGGAAAATAGAAATTTAATGAATTGTAACTGAAACCACAGGGCTACCTATGTATCCCTTTTTAAACGGGAATCAGGTCGAGCGTAGTTCAATTTACATCATGTAGAAAAGCATAAAATGGTTTACACATAGTATCTTTTGACTGTATCTGAATTGATTGGCTTTGGCCAGTTTTCCTTCGTCCATCTCTGCGAGTATGAGTGCTCCTCCTATCAATACTCTGTGAACCATGTAAGGAACTTTCTAGTTGGGAGAGAATTTCCCTTTGTCTTCATCTTGATGCAGGAAGATTCATTTCAACAACAGCTGCCCCGGTGTGAACTGTCTTGGCTTGACCCTTTTGTTGAAGGCTCTGGACATTCTGTTTTGATAAAGTTGACCGTGACATACTGCATTCATCCTCTTTCCGTCTATGAGGGGTAGTTTCTCATAGTGGCTCCTTATCCATTTGCGTCACTGAGCTCGACTTCTTGTATGATTCTTAAAGAAGGAATTTCCACTTTGGCGGGAATGACGACTTCAGTACCATAAACCAGCAGATAGGGAGTTGCCCCGGTTTATGTGCAGATTGTGGTACGGTATCCCAGTAAGGCGAATGGTAGCTTCTCCTGCCATTGTTTGTGATTCTCTACAATTTTCCTTAGTATCTTCTTGATGTTTTTGTTGGCAGCTTCCACGTCTCCATTAATTTGAGGCCTGTATGATGTGGAATTCTTGTGCTTGATTTTGAAAATTTCACACATGGATTTAATCAGATCACTGTTGAGATCTTGGCGGCATTTATAGTGATGATGGACTCTGGAACCCCAAATCGACAAACAATTCGGTCACAGACAAAATCTACAACGATCTTCTTGGTCACAACTTCGTAAGATGTAGCTTCGACCCATTTAGTGAAGTTGTCGATGGCCACTAAAATGAGCTGGTGCCCGTTTGAAGCGGTGGGCTCGATTGGACCAATGACATCCATTCCCCAGGCAGAAAAGGGCCAAGGTGAGCTTGTTGCATTAAGCTCGTTTCGCGGCACTCATATCATGTCTGCATGTATCTGGCATTGGTAGCATTTCTGAACATACCGGATACAGTCTGTTTCCATGGTCATCCAAAAGTAACCGGCCCTGAGTATCTTCTTGGCCAAGACAAAGCCATTCATATGTGGGCCGCAGGTTCCGACATGTATCTCCTCAAGTAATTTAGAAGCTTCCTTTGCATCAACACACCTTAGCAATCCCAGATCTGGAGTTCTTCTATATAGAGTTCCTCTACTCTGGAAGAAATGATTGGACAACCTCCGAAGCATGCGTTTCTGAGTATGGTTTGCATGCTCCGGGTACTCTCTTTTTTCCAAATACTCTTTGATGTCTCGGAACCAAGATTTTCTGTCCGCTTTTTTCTTCAACATGAGCACAATATGCCGGCTGATTATGGATCCTTACTCGAATGGGATCGATGCATTTCTTGTCTGGATGTTGTAACATTGATGATAAAGTAGCCAACGCGTCAGCAAACGCGTTATGAATCCCGGGGACATGCTGAAACTCTATCTTTATGAACCTCTTATTCATTTCATGCATACGATGCTGATACGCCAATGTAAAGACTCGTGAAATTTCATGTCTAAAATAATGCCCAAAGAGGTCCTCGTGTTGTATAACTGTGGAAATTCTTAACATGGACTTATTTTGAGTTAAAAGTACCCCGAGATTTGAAAGATAAAATTTTCCAAAAATTGTACTATTATGCGACGTACTATGCGATCGCATAACGTGTATGCGAACCGCATAATGGTCGCATACCTGGACAGACTTCAGCCCAAATTAAGGACAATTATGCGGTCCAGAATGCGATCGCATTCTGGTTATGTGGACTGCATAGTTGTCGCATTCTTGCCCATTGGTTTTTGGTAAGGGAGGTTATGCGACGCACTATGCGATCGCATAACGTGTATGCGAACCGCATAGTGGTCGCATACCTGCACAGTGTGTGTTTAGTTTTGGCCCATCTTTAGGGCCATTCTACGACCGGTCTGCGGACCGCATGTCAGGAATGCAATCGCATTACTGACCGCAATCGCATTACTGACCGCAATCGCATTCCTGACCGCAATCCGTGTCGGGGCTCCTAATTTCTAATTTTAAAACCCAACCCCCTGTTCAATTAAACACCCTTCCCCTTCATTTTAAACCATTTTATGACTAAGAATAGAGAGAGAAAAAGAGAGTTCTTGAGAGAAAGGGTTTCAACATCATCCATTTGGTTTTCCACAATCACTCAAGCCCGGGAATTATCGAGTTATTGTCTTCTTCACTTAAAGTGGTAAGTCCCCACCCCATTTCCCTTAAATTTCCAGACTTTAGTTAATAAGTAGAACTCCCCTGAAGGAGTTCTTGAAGATAAAAGAGAAGAACCTTGCATGCATGTCCATTAATTGTCGCAATCTAGTAAAAGGAAGTGGGTTAGGGTTAATATTCACAAATAAGGGGTTAGAAATCTAAGGGGTCATATAGCATTCGATAAAATGCCTAAGCGAGTTCGAATTGTGTTCATGATTCCCAATTCTAAGATGAATGTGTTGCATTATGAATTAGATTGACGTTGCTTGATGGTCCGGTGATTTGTGATAGAAATTAAAAAGGGAAAATTCGACACAAGGTATGTATGGCTAATTTTAACCTTTGTAGAATCTTCTTGTTGTTTTTCGAGCATATGGTATATGTACTTTGTTTGAGATTATGTGAATTTATTGTTCTAATGTGTTGAGACGTATGATTCTACTCTCTGATTGTCCTAGTTGATTGCCATACCACCGTGCTATGTGAGGTTGTGAAAATGGTGATTCCTTGTGCTTACTCTATCACGTGCAAAGCTCGTTAACTGTTGAATACCTCGATATGAAAGAATGTACTACCAAAAGAAAGAAATGATAACGAATCCAATTATTAAATGTATCTAAGTGCTAAATGTTGTGTAGTAAATAATGGAAAGGAAACATGGATAACTAATTGAGCTTTATGTTGATGGCATACTGTATATGATTCACTGTTGGATAAAAATTTCTGTGGCCGTGATTTCATATGATTATTTGGTTGTTACGAATGAATATGCTTGATGATGAGAATCTTTGTGATTGAATTATTGGTTGATGTTTCTATTAAATGCATTGTTGAACGTATCAAAGGGCTAAATGTTGTGTAGCGAATGATGAATGTAAATATGGACTGATTTTATTGAGTTAAATGATTGTGGCAACACCATATATGAATTACTGATTAGTAATGATCATTGTGCCTTGATTTCACATAGTTTTTGTTTGATATGAACTTATGTTCTTCATGATGAAGATCCTTGTTATTTAAATTGGTGGTGATTGTTGATTGTCCGGTGGGATCGGGTTGCACGCCGCAACACGGAGTAATAAGGGTGGACGAGGTAATAGGGGTGAGAGAAGGTGATAAGGGTGGCCGAGGTAATAAGGATGGAATGTGATCATTATCACTTTTGAAATGAAAATCTATGAAACTCTTGAATATGGAGGTGGTGAAAGAGAAAAAGGGGAATCTGTGAAACTCTTGATTTTGGTTATTTCGATTTCTGTGCAATGCTTGTTGGATTCTAATAACTGTCTCTTATCTGTGTACTGCTTGATTGTACTTGGGGTAAAGTTTGTTCATACATACTAGTACTATTCCACAGTACTAACGTCCCTTTTGCCGGGGGCGCTACATCTTTTATATGGATGTAGGTGGTTCCATAGTAGGTAGCTCAGCCCGCCATTAGTGGTGCCTCCTCTTCATCTCCTCTGCAGTTGTGGTGAACCCCTCTTCTCCTTGGGGCCGTGTGTGGATTATACCACCCTCTTTTGCTTATGTTGTAAAGGTATAGTCGGGGCCTTATTACCGACAAGTTATGTAAAATCCCTAGGATTCGTAGAGGCTCCGTAGACATGATGTGGGTGTATATATGTATTTTTGGGTAGTAACAGTAGGTACTCGAAAATCGTGGTTCATGTTAGGAACATATGTTTGTACCTTGTATGTTTGGATATCAATCGTTGAAATGCTAAAAGAGGAAAAACAGAATTATGTTGTAAAATGTACTTTGAACCTAAATTCGGCTAACTCACATGAAATAATGTATGTATGAACGCGGGGTAATACGTTGGCAGGAAAGGCAATCCAGGTCCGCTTGACTGGGTTCATCCGGTTAGGCGCCGGTCTCGTCCCTCGATTCTCGGGCGTGACAAACTTGGTATTAGAGCCTAAGGTTTTAAAAGTGTCCTAGGATGTCTCGCAGCCGTGTCTAGTAGAGCCCTTCTTATCGGTGTGTTGTCGACCACATCTATAATTAGGGGGCTGCATGGACATTTAGGAAAATACCCTTTCATTGTTACTCTGTATCGTGCGATGGAGTGAAAGGTGAGAATGTATTTATCTAATTCGTGTGCTGTCCTAATTTTCAGTAAATGGCGCCCAAGAAGAGAGCTCGACTCGGCCTAGAGGCCAATGCCACCCTGAGTGTGGCCATTCATCCTTTATCTGATGGTGCGGGTCAGAATGATTCCCCGACCTTGAACCTGCTTGACTCTTCCGTGCCAGGCCAGTCTATCCCTATTTCTACTCCAGCGGAGGGTACTGAAATCCCTCCCGCTGATGTTCCTGATCCTTCTTCAGTTCCAGCTTCCGGTCCCAGTATTTCTGATGGGGATCTCGGGGGGCTATTCAGATGTTTACTCAATTAGTGGCCTCCCAGGCCCAAATATCTCAGGCTGCTCCTGCGTCCTCTAGTGAGCAAGGGGATTCTTCAGGTTCTAGGGTCAACCAGTTTATGCGGTTAGCCCTTCCAGAGTTCACAGGCACCGACTCAGAGGCTGATCCTCAAGCTTTTATAGATGAAATGTATAAGACTCTTCGGGTTCTGAAGGCTACTGAAACAGAGGGAGTTGAGTTGGCTTCCTATCATCTAAACGGAGCAACATATTCATGGTTTGAGATGTGGGAGAGTTCCCGTGGGGAGGGGAGCCCTCCGGCGAGGTGGGTCGAGTTTGCAGATGCTTTCATGGATAATTTCTAGCCTACCGAGACTATGGCAGCCCGTGCTGCAGAGTTTGAGGTCCTTAAGCAGGGCCACATGAGTGTGTGGGAGTACCATATGGAGTTTGTGCGATTGTCAAACTATGCTACCCACATGATGCCGACTATGGAGGCCAGAGTTCGTCGGTTTGTTCGGAGCCTTGGTCCTTTTGTTGTCAATGAGGCTTCTACAGCTGCTTTGCATTCGGATATGAACTACGGGAAGATTGTGGGTTTTGCCCAGGCTACGGAGGCTCGGAAATTAAAGATAAGGTCAGAGAGAGAGAGTAGTAGTAGGGCCCGGTAAGTGGGCAACCCTGGGAGCTTGGTTGGAGGTGGGAGATCAGCCCTTGGGAGAGGGTCATCAGGACCATCTCAGTGCTATGCTCAGTCCTCAGCCAGTGCGCCTCCATCCTGGCACAGTTATCAGTAGGGAGGTCGCTTTGGGCCCGGTTCAGATAGCAGGAGGTTCCACCAGTCAGGTCGTTCTGGTGGGGGGTTTCAGCAGCAGCAGAGGGCCCGATGCCCTAAGTGTCGGAGGTTCCATTATGATCCATGTTACTTGGATATTCCGGTATGCTTCAGATGCGGAGTGAGAGGTCATACCCAGTTGAATTGTCGTGCGCCCAATCACAGCACGTGTAAGGGCACTGCTCAGCCGTCAGGTTCTTCAACCGCTACATCTTCAGCACGCCCTCCAGCTCCAGCAGGGCGCAGTGCAGCTAGGGGTAGAGTACGGGGTCAAGGGGGACCCAGTCGGTTCTATGCCTTGAGTGGTCGCCAGAGTGCGGAGGCTTCTCAAGATGTTGTCACAGATATTCTGTCTGTGCAAACGCTTAATGTTTATGCTCTTATTGATCCGGGGTCCTCTTTGTCATATGTTACTCCATTTATTGCTTCGAGTTTTGGGATAAAACCCTAACAGCTTCTTGAGTCGTTCTCAGTATCGACTCCGGTTGGTGATTCCATTACGGCTGCGCGAGTCTATAGGAATTGTGTTGTCACGGTGTGTGGTCGAGATACCACGGACGATCTTATTGAATTAAAGATGTTAGATTTTGATGTTATCATGGGAATGGATTGGCTTTACTCGTGCTTTGCTAAACTCGACTTCCGAACCAGAATTATGAGGCTCGAATTTCCTAACGAGCCCGTCATTGTATGGAAAGGGAATGATGTCGTGCCGAGAGGTAGGTTTATTTCCTATCTTAAGGCCTCCAAAATGATCAGGAAAGGATGCATCTATCATTTGGTCCGGGTTGCGGACACCACCTCATAGGTGCCTGCTCCCGAGTCCGTCCCGGTTGTGAATGGGTTTCTGGAAGTGTTTCCGGATGAGTTACCTAGGATTCCGCCAGATGGAGAGATTGATTTCGGGATTGATGTATTGCCAGATACGCACCCAATATCTATTCCACCGTACAGAATGGCGCCAACATAATTGAGAGAGTTAAAGAAGCAATTGAAAGATTTATTAAAAAAAGGTTTCAATCGGCCAAGTGTGTTGCCTTGGGGCGCACCGGTTCTTTTTGTCAGAAAGAAAGATGGATCGCTTCGAATGTGTATTGATTATCGGCAACTCAACAAGGTCACCATCAAGAATAAATATCTACTGCCTCATATAGATGATTTGTTCGATCAAGTGCAAGGTGCTAGGTTCTTCTCAAAGATTGATTTACGGTCAGTGTACCACCAGTTAAAGATCAGGGAGCAGAATATTCCTAAGACCGCCTTCAGAACTCGTTATGGGCACTTTCAATTTTTGGTCATGTCTTTTGGGCTAACCAATGCCCCAGCAGCTTTTATGGATCTTATGAATCGGGTTTTCAAGCCGTTTCTTGACTCCTTCGTGATAGTTTTCATTGATGATATCCTTGTTGATTCGCGAAGTCAGGAAGATCATGCTAATCACCTCAGGGTAGTTCTGCAAACTCTTCATCAGCACCTGTTGTATGCAAAGTTTTCAAAATGTGAGTTTTGGCTAGAGTCAGTCACCTTTTTGGGCCATGTTGTTTCTAGGGAAGGGATTCAAGTTGATCCCCAAACGATTGCAGCGGTAAAGATTGGCCTAGACCAACGACCACGATAGAGATTCGTAGTTTCTTGGGTCTAGCTGGCTATTATCGGAGATTTGTGGAGGGATTCTCTACTCTCGCCTCCCCATTGACTAAGCTGACGCAGAAAGTAGTTAAGTTTCAGTGGTCCGATGCTTGTGAAAAGAGTTTTCAAGAATTGAAGTCGAGATTGACTTCGGCACCAATGTTAACCTTTCCAGAAGGTTATGAGGGATTCGTGGTTTATTGTGATGCTTCGAGAGTTGGTTTGGGGGGTGTGTTGATGCAGTGTGGTAAAGTTATAGCATATGCTTCAAGACAGCTCAAGAATCATGAGAAGAATTATCTAACGCATGATTTGGAGCTCGCAGCGGTTGTGTTTGCATTGAACATTTGGCGGCATTATCTTTATGGGGTCCATATGGAAGTGTTCACAGACCACAAGAGTCTTCAGTACCTATTCTAGAAGAAGTTGAATTTAAGGCAGCGAAGGTGGTTAGAATTGCTCAAAGATTATGATATGAATATTTTGTACCGTCCAGGAAAGGCGAATATGGTAGACGACGCTCTTAGTCGTAAATCCATGGGTATCTTGGCACATTTAGAGGACGGTCAGAGGCCTTTGGCTCGAGAGGTTCATCAGTTGGCCAGTCTTGGGGTCTGTCTTTCGACCTCAGATGAGGGGAATGTCGTGGTGCAAAATGGAGCGGAGTCTTCTCTTGTAACGGAAGTCAAGGAAAAGCAATTCAGAGACCTAGCATTGATACAATTGAGGGAAGCAATTTTAAATCACAAGACTTTAACTTTTTCACTCGGCAATGATGACAGTGTCTTGTGGTGACAGGGGAGACTATGTGTTCTAGATGTGGATGATATCCCGGAGAGGGTAATGGCAGAGGATCATAATTCCATGTATTCTGTTCACCCAGGTTCTACGAAAATGTATCACGATCTCAAGGAGATTTATTGGTGGAATGGTATGAAGAGGGGTGTGGCGGACTTAGTGTCTAGATGTCCGAACTGTCAGCAGGTGAAGGCCGAGCATCAGAGGTCCGGTGGGCTGACTCAGCTTATGGAAATACTGATGTGGAAATGGGAGATGATCAACATGGACTTCGTGGTAGGGTTACCTCGCACTCAGCGCAAGTTCGACTCAATTTGGGTGATAGTGGATCGACTCATGAAATCAGCTCACTTCTTGCCAGTCAAGTCCACCGATACTGCAGAACAGTATGCTCAGTTGTATATCAAGGAAATAGTTAGACTTCATGGCACTCCAGTTTCTATTATCTCGGATCGAGGGGCCCAGTTCACAGCTAACCTTTGGGGGAAATTTTAGCAAGGTTTGGGTACTCAGGTAAATCTCAGCACAACTTTCCACCCACAAATGGACGGTCAAGCGGAGCGGACTATTCAGACGCTTGAGGATATGTTGCGGGCTTGTGTTTTGATTTCAAGGGTAGCTGAGATGATCACTTGGCGCTTATAGAATTTGCTTACAATAATAGCTTCCATGCTAGTATTCAGATGGCCCCATTTGAGACATTGTACGGAAGGAGATGTAGATCTCCGATCGGATGGTTTGAGGTTGGTGAGGCAGAATTGATAGGGTCAGATCTTGTGCACCAAGCTATGGAAAAGGTTAGATTTATTCAGGAAAGGATGAAAATTTCCTAGAGTCATCAGAAATCCTATGCAGATGTTCGTCGTAGAGATTTAGAGTTTCAAGTAGATGATTGGGTATTCTTGAAGGTATCTCCCATGAAGGGAGTCATGCGGTTTGGAAAGAAAGGGAAATTGAGCCCAAGGTATATCGGGTCGTATCGGATCGCTCAAAGGGTAGAACAAGTCGCGTATAGGCTAGAATTGCCCCCTGAAATATCATTAGTGCACCCGTTATTCCACGTGTCTATGTTGAAGAAGGTAATTGGAGATCCTTCCGCCATCGTGCCAGTTGAGACCATTGAGGTTAGTGAAGAATTATCATATGAAGAGGTTCCGGTTTCTATTCTTGATAGGCAAGTCCGTAGATTGAGAAACAAAGAAATTGCTTCTATTAAAGTGTTGTGGCGAAGTCAGCGAGTCGAGGAAGTCACGTGGGAAGCGGAAAATGAAATGAAAGAAAAATATCCCCAATTTTTTTAACAAGTCTAGTAGTGATCGTGAGAATCGCCATCTCTAGGTGAATTCACCCTTGTGTTTGGTCTTGTCTCACCCTCCTGATTTCCTTGTTATTGTAACATCCCAAATTGTGCCATATTTGTGCATGTTGTGATTATTTGAGTAATGTGCAGCTCTTTATAGCAAGCTAAAATTTTGTGCAATTCATGTGGTAGTTAGATGATATGCACGTTGTGGTGTTGACTAAGTTATGTATAAGCAGGTTGAAGAAATCGAACTATGTATGATTTGATAGGATAACTGAAGTGTGTGCAAATGGTTAGAGTAAGTGAAACTATGTGAAACTCATGTGATGGTTAAAATATTAATAGAAGTTTAGATTGGTAATGATTTTACTGAAGTATATACATGGCATGTGGAAGAAATTGACTATATGCAAGCTGTTGAGGTAACACATTTATATACAAGTTGTTAGAATAACTGCATTATGTAGCATTAAATTGGAATGTGTTTTCCAAACTGAATGATTTACCGATACTCATTCGAGGACGAATGATTCTAAGTGGGGGAGGATGTAAAGACCTGTGAAATTTCATGTCTAAAATAATGCCCAAATAGGTCCTCGTGTTGTATAACTGTGGAAATTCTTAACATGGACATTTTGAGTTAAAAGTACCCCGGGATTTGAAAGATAAAATTTTCCAGAAAGTGTGTTGTTATGCGACGCACTATGCGATCACATAACGTGAATGCGGACCGCATAATGGTCGCATACCTGGGCAGACTTCAGCCCAAATTAAGTACAACTATGCGGTCCAGAATGCGATCGCATTCTGGTTATGCGGACCGAATAGTTGTCGCATTCTTTCCCATTGGTTTTTGGTAAGGGAGGTTATGCGACGCACTATACGATCACATAACGTGTATGCGGACTGCATAGTGGTCGCATACCTGGACAATGTGTTTTTAGTTTTGGCCCATCTTGAGGGCCATTCTGCGACCGGTCTGCTGACCGTATGTCAGGAATGCGATCGCATTCCTGACCGCATTCCGTGTCGGGGCTCCTAAGTTCTAATTTTAAAACCCGACCCCCTGTTCAATAAAACACCTCTCCCCTTCATTTTTAACCATTTTCTGACTAAGAATGGAGAGTGAAAAAGAGATTTATTGAGAGAAAGGGATTCAACATCATCCATTTGGTTTTCCACAATCACTCAAGCCCGGGAATTATCGAGTTACTGTTTTCTTCACTTAAAGAGGCAAGTCCCCAACCCATTTCCCTTAAATTTCCAGACTTTGGTTAATAAGTAGAACTCCCCTAAAGGAGTTCTTGAAGATAAAAGAGAAGAACCTTGCATGCATGTCCATTAATTGTCGCAATCTAGTAAAAGGAAGTGGGTTAGGGTTAATATTCACAAATAAGGGGTTAGAAATCTAAGGGGTCATATAGCATTCGATAAAATGCCTAAGCGAGTTCGAATTGTGTTCATGATTCCCAATTCTAAGATGAATGTGTTGCATTATGAATTAGATTGACGTTGCTTGACGGTCCGGTGATTTGTGATAGAAATTAAAAAGGGAAAATTCGACACAAGGTATGTATGGCTAATTTTAACCTTTGTAGAATCTTCTTGTTGGTGTTCGAGCATATGGTATGTGTACTTTGTTTGAGATTATGTGAATTGATTGTTCTAATGTGTTGAGACGTAAGATTCTATTCTCTGATTGTCCTAGCTGATTGCCATACCACCGTGCTATGTGAGGTTGTGAAAATGGTGATTCCTTGTGCTTACTCTATCACGTGCAAAGCTCGTTAACTGTTGAATACCTCGGTATGAAAGGATGTACTACCAAACGAAAGAAATGATAACGAATCCAATTGTTGAATGTATCTAAGTGCTAAATGTTGTGTAGTAAATAATGGAAAGGAAACGTGGATAACTAATTGAGCTTTATGTTGATGGCATACTGTATATGATTCACTGTTGGATAAAGATTTCTGTGGCCGTGATTTCATATGGTTATTTGGTTGTTACGAATGAATATCCTTGATGATGAGAATCTTTGTGATTGAATTGTTGGTTGATGTTGCTATTAAATGCATTGTTGAATGTATCAAAGGGCTAAAGGCTGTGTGGCGAATGATGAATGTAAATATGGACTGATTTTATTGAGTTAAATGACTGTGGCAACACCATATATGAATTACTGATTGGTAATGATCATTGTGCCTTGATTTCACATAGTTGTTGGTTGATATGAACTTATGTTCTTCATGATGAAGATCCTTGTGATTTAAATTGGTGGTGATTGTTGATTGTCCGGTGGGATCGGGTTTCACGCCGCAACACAGAGTAATAAGGGTGGCCGAGGTAATAAGGGTGAGAGAAGGTGATAAGGGTGGCCGAGGTAATAAGGATAGAATGTGATCATTATCACTATTGAAAGGAAAATCTATGAAACTCTTGAATATGGAGGTGTTGAAAAAGAAAAAAGGGAATCTGTGAAACTCTTGATTTTGGTTATTTCGATTTCTGTGCAATGCTTGTTGGATTCTATTAACTGTCTCTTATCTGTGTACTACTTGATTATACTTGGGGTAAAGTTTGTTCATACATACTAGTACTATTCCACAGTACTAACGTCCATTTTGCCGGGGGCGCTACATCTTTTATATGGATGTAGGTGGTTCTATAATAGGTAGCTCAGCCCGCCGTTAGTGGTGCC
Organism: Nicotiana undulata; assembly: GCA_005239495.1. Classification (NCBI taxonomy): domain Eukaryota; kingdom Viridiplantae; phylum Streptophyta; class Magnoliopsida; order Solanales; family Solanaceae; genus Nicotiana; species Nicotiana undulata. The sequence continues at coordinate 79,463 of ML297973.1, read as the reverse complement.
TCCTCTTCATCTCCTCAGCAGTTGTGGTGAGCACCTCTTCTCCTTGGGGCCTTGTGTGGATTATACCACCCTCGTTTGCTTATGTTGTAAAGGTATAGCCGGGGGCCTTGTTACCGGCAAGTTATGTAAAATCCCTAGTATTCGTAGAGGCTCCGTAGACGTGATGTGGGTGTATATATGTATTTTGGGTAATAACTGTATGTACTCGGAAACCGTGGTTCATGTTAGGAACTTATGTTTGTACCTTGTATGTTTGGATATCAATCGTTGAAATGCTAAAAGACGAAAAACGAAATTATGTTGTAAAATGTACTTTGAACCTAAATTCGGCTAACTCACATGAAATAATGTATGTATGAACGCAGGGTAATATGTTGGGCAGGAAAGGCAATCCAGGTCCGCTTGACTTGGTTCATCCAGTTAGGCGCCGGTCTCATCCCTCGATTCTTGGGCGTGACAGCCAATATGTTGGAATTCTTGGTAGCCCATTCTCCTTGTACCTAGTGCACAAGCAAATCTGAATCGCCGATCACTAGCAGTTCCTAAATGTTCATATCAACAACCATGTTGAGCCCTAATATGCAAGCTTCATATTTCACTATGTTGTTAGTGTAGGGGAATCTGAGTTTTGCTGACACCGGATAATGTTGACCAATTTCTGATACCAAGACAACTCCAATGCCGACTCCTTTGAAGTTCGCCGTCCCGTCGAAGAACAATCTCCAACCATCGTAGGCTTCACCAACGTCTTCTCCACGAATAATACCTCTTCATCGGGAAAATACATTTTTAAGGGCTTGTATTCTCCTCCCACAGGGTTTTCACCAAGGTGGACTGCCAATGCTTGTCCTTTAACTGCCTTCTGAGTTACATAGTTGATGTCGAATTTACTCAACAAGATTTTCCACTTGGCCAGCTTCCCAGGGGGCATGGGTTTCTGAAAGATGTATTTCAAGGGATCTATTCTCGATATGAGTTAGGTTGTATAAACACAGAAGTAGCCTTAGCTTCTAAACTATTCAGGTTAGCGCGCAGCAAGTGCATTCTAGCAGAGAGTATCATGCCTCATAAGGAGTGAACTTCTTACTCAAGTAATAGATGGCCTGTTCCTTTCTTCCTGTCTCATCGTGTTGTCCCAAAATGCAACCGAAAGCTCTATCTAACACTGCAAGGTAGAGTAGCAGCGGTCTACCCAGTTCCGGTGGTACTAAGACTGGTGGTGTGGACATGTATTCCTTGATTTTGTCAAAATCCTTTTGACAATCCTCGATCCAACTGGTTGCAGCGTCCTTCTTCAGCAACTTGAAAATTAGCTCACATATTACTGTGGATTGTGCTATGAAACGGCTGATGTAATTGAGGTGTCCCAAGAAACTCATCACATATTTCTTTATCTTTGGTGGTGGTAATTCTTGGATGGCTTTGACCTTTGATGGATCCAATTCTATTCCCCGTTGACTGGCGATGAATCTCAACAGTTTTCTAGCAGGAACCCTGAATGTACACTTTGCGGGGTTTAGCTTCAGGTTGTACTTCTGCAGTCTCTCGAAGAATTTCCTCAAGTCTGCTATGTGATCTGTGGCCTTCTTGGATTTAATGAAGACATCATCCACATATTCTTCCATCTCTTTATTTATCATGTCATGAAAAATAGTCGTCATGGCCCTCATGTAGGTGGCCCTAGCATTCTTTAGGCCGAATGTCATCATATTTTAGCATTACACTCTCCATGATGTAATGAAGGCTGTTTTCTCGGCGTCTTCCTCGTCCATCCAGATCTGAGGGTAACCTACGAAGAAATCTACAAAGGACTGGAGATCATGCTTGGCACAATTGTCGATCAAAATGTGTATATTCAGCAGTGGGAAATCGTCCTTTGGGCTTGCTCTATTGAGGTCCCGATAATCAACACAGACTCCGAATTTACCATCCTTCTTCGGAACAGGCACGATGTTAGCTAACCAGGTTGGATATTTAACTACCCTGAGGACCTTGGCATTGATCTGTTTAGTAACTTTCTCTTGGATTTTCAAACTCATGTCTGGCTTGAATTTCATGAGTTTCTGCTTTACTGGCGGACACGTTGGGTTTGTGGGCAACTTGTGGGCCACTATGGATGTGCTCAATCCGGTCATATCTTCGTATGACCATGCAAAGATATCTTCGTACTCCTTCAGGAACCGGGTGTATTCCTCTTTCTCTGGCGGTGACAATTGGATGCTTATGCGGGTTTCTTTGACGGTTTCAGAATCTCCCAAGTTGACTATCTCTATTTCGTCCAGGTTGGACTTAAGCTTGTTCTCAAAATCCTCTACTTCTCGTATGATCTCCTCATGTATTGCATCCTCTTCTTCTGAATCACTGTCCTTTTGTTGCGTTGTCTCATTACATGTCACAGTTATCGGTTCATCGAGATAGGAAATAGTAATGCTGTAGGGATAAAGATATGAAAGAAAAGTAGTAATAATAAAACATCAATCCATTTAAAGAGTCAAACAAAATGATTTTCAATAACTCAAATAACATTTTTGGAACATAGAAAACATTATTTAAAAAGCAATGCAAAAGAGGAAATCATTTTTTTTCTAGGAAAAGTAAACAATGCTATTCACCCTTGCTACCCCAGGACTCGCCGGGCCCTTGATGGTCTAACAATCCAGTTCTTGAGGAATGCTTCTCTCTCCATAACTTGGATAGTAGGGCCTTCCTCCTCCTCCTCCTCCTCGACGATCACACAATAGTCCATATCATCATCTCCCTAGAATAGATTCCTCAATGCTACCAACGTTTCTTCTTCCTCTGATCTCCATATGATATCATCCTGATGGAAGGTCTGACTTAAGTGTGGCACGGGTTGCTCAAGAGGGTAGTATGTACCACTCCACGGTGGTGACAAATTTCGATATTCTTTCCAGGTGTACTGATATCCCTGCCCAAACGTTGTACCATGGCGCTTCAGCTGTATTGCCTTGGAGATACCTTGAAGATTTTTACCAAGCCCTTTGCCGGGATCGCACCCTCTCCATGCTAGCATGCTTTATATCTTGCTACTCCCCCAATTATCCTTCTCGATCGCGTTAACACGCTCGATACGATGGTAGGTTTCTCCACCTAACTTTCTTCTATTTTCAACCACGGAACAGTCTGACTAGTGTAGATGGGGTTTCTTCCATCTCCATGGATGATCACTTCTTGATGGTTCCATTCGAACTTCACAGCCTGGTGTAAAGTAAATGCTATAGCCCCAGCGACATGTATCCAAGGTCATCCCAACAGCAGATTGTAAGAGGCGGATATGTCTAGCACATGAATTTCAACATCAAACCAGGTAGGACTCATCTTCAAGCAGAGATTAGTTTCTCCAGTGGTAGCCCTTTGAGACCCATCGAATGCTTTCTCATTCATAGTTCCCTCTCGTATCTCATGTAGGCCTTTGATGTGTATCCTTCGTCAATCAAAACTCTGGCAATAAACTTATCTTCACATTGCACTGTGATGTGCAGTGCCCTATTGTGATTCAACCCTTCAGGTGGCAGCTCGTCCTCATGGAAAGTGATTTTTTTGGCTTTCTAGCACCTGCCCAACCATATTGGCCATTTCTACCCTAGTGATGCTGTTGAGCACATATGCTTCATTCAACACCTTCATTAGAGCATTCCTGTGTGCCTTAGAATTTTGCAGCAATGACAGGATAGATATCTGGGCGGGAGTGTTGTTTAGGTATTAACGACAGAATACTCCCTTGCATGTACATTCTTCCAGCGGTCATCTTTACCTGTCTTAATAATGGGCGGTTTGCTGGAAGCTTGCTTACTGGTTTCCCCCAAATGTTCAGGTGTATAAACCTTTCCCGTTCTGGTCATTCCTTGTGTTGCGCCGGATTATTCCATTTTTGCTTTTCCTTTTTCTTCTAGCTTCTTCCACATAATCCCAAGGTACATCTTTGGAATCGAAGGGAGGTGTGGTTGCCACCGTTACAGTGAAAGGTGTGGCCACTTCTACCTCGAAGGGAGCGGGTGTAGTGGCAGGTGGTGTTACTTATACTTCAAAAGGAACAGGTGCGGTTACCTCAACCTTAACTGGCGGCTGTACCTATACCACAATGGGATTGAGCGTGACTGTAGGTTTCTTAGGATCATCACCTTCTCGAATAAGCCCGGTTGATCCCTCGGGATCCCACTCTTTATCGGTTTCTATCACATTGATCCCTTCACCCCTATGATCTGGGAGGGTATTTTTGCGGACGTAGGGTGCAGCTTCCTTCGCTTGTATGACCCTATTATCGATCAATGTCTAGATCTTGTTTTTCAATGTGCGACACTCATCAATAGTGCGTCCTTTCATACCGGAATGGTATGCACAAATTTGTTTGGGTTGACCCATTGAGATGAATTCTCCATTGCCACAGCATGAATAGTGGTGACATAACCAGCAACTTTCAATATTTTGTACAACTGGTCGATGGGTTCAGCAATGTCGGTGTACTGTCTGGGTGGTTTGCGGTCAAAATCAGGCCTGGCTTTTTGGTAGTTTGGACGAGTTGGAGGTGATTGATAGTAGGATGGTTGGGAATTATAGGTATGGTAGGCAGTAAGAGGTTGGGAATATCTGGGAGGTGAAGGTTGGTATGTGGGTTGAGGTTTTTGGTATACAAATGGAGTTTTCGTACCTTGGGAAACCATTAATGTTCCTATTTCTTTCTTCTTCGATATACCGCCTGATTGCAATGCTTTTTTCGTGGCCTGCAGTGCCTCAATATTTTTCAGCATTCCACTTTTAATACCTTCCTCGATTCTTTTTCCGAGCTTGATGATATCGAAGAACTTATGATTCTCAATGACCATTATCCTCTCGTAATATTTCGGATCCTGTGCCCTGACAAAGAACTTGTTCATCTTTTCCTCATCTAATGCCGGCCTGACCTTCGTTGCTTCTGATCTCCACTGAGTAGCATACTCGCGGAAAGTCTCAGTTGGCTTCTTCTTAAGGTTCTGGATATAGAAAACATCTGGTGCATTCTCTGTATTAAATCTGAACTTGTCCATGAAATCTGATGCCATGCTCACCCAATTAGCCCATTTCTTGGGATTCTGGCTTATAAACCAAGATAGGGCATCTCTAATAAGGCTTATCATGAATAGCTTCATGCGAATTCTTTCGTCTTTTCCCACCCCCACGAGCTTGTCACAGTAAGTTCTCAGATGAACCTTGGAATCACCCATTCCATCAAACATTTCAAACTTGGGAGGTTTGTAACCCTCCAGCAGTTCCACATCTGGCTGTATGAACAAATCCTCGTAATTCAGACCCTCGATCCCTTTACCTCCTTCAACACCCTGAACTCATCTTGTTAGTTTCTTGAGTCCTCAATCATGTTCTTGATGAACATGTCCTTCTCGTTGGATTCTTGTGTATAGGAGATTGGTTGAGTGGAGTGCGGTAGGGTTTCCACGTATATAGGGTTGTTCTGGTGAATGCAAGAAGTTTGGGTATAGTGATGATCATTAGATGAATTTTGGGGTTCGGAGATAATTTGTGGGTTATTCTGAGGAGTGTGATAGGTGGTTTGTGGGTATTGAGTAGGGAGATGTTGATATTGAGGTGGGGTTGTATACTGGTGAGATGCAAGAGGATTCTGCGGGCGTTTGTTGGGTGTGTTATGAGGTGGTACAAGGTTATGGGTATTTGGGTGATTGAAATCTGGGACATTCAGTGTGAGGGAGAGATTCTCCAAGTTACGGACTTGCTCCAGCTCACCCTAAAGTTCAAGTATTTTCTGCTCAAGTCGCAAAACCACATCATTTGGGGCCTGAGTACCCCGGCCATCGGAAGTTTCTACATTCTCAACATGTGCAGTGTTGTCTTTTCTGATGCCGTTCATATCGTCTATTTTTTCTTTTCCTTTGCCTTTTGGTATACTTGGAGGTGGAGAAGGTGGAGAGCCCCTGGATCTGGTATGGTAAGCTGATGATTCCAATATACGTGAAACAACCTTGGGGAATGGGAATAAGCAAAATAAAGAAAAAAAGGTAGCCAAGTCAGTAAGAGTTTTGAACATAGTGTCTGCAGTATTTAAACACATATTGCGAGAATGTAAATTCTCGTCCTAATTTAGGAGCCTCGTTGTGCCCGAGGTAGGCCTAGCGACAAGTTGATTTGGAGAATGTTATTGCCAATAATTGCCTCATTTCATTAATGTAAAAATATATGAATCTAAAATTACACTAAGATAAGATAAGTCACTAATGGAACTTTGCCTTATTACATTTGATAAAGCAAATAAATCTACTCTACTTGGTCCAAGAAGGACCTTCCCCAGGCTTGATCTTTCTAGCTCCATCGACCAGGTTCCCCAGGTCGCGCATGCCCAACAACAGGTATACCCTTGCTAGATGTCCTCATTCGCTTCCCTCAGCATTCTGGCAGTCGGCGACTCTCTTCCTTGTCTTCTCCTCTAGCTCCATAAAACCATGCTTTAGATATTCCAGCCTTTCATTAGACTTGATAGCCAGTTCCCTCCATTCATTGATTAGTTCCATATCAGTCTTGTGTATCTCCAGATGCTCAACCACAGACTCATGAATCCTTTTGCGCAGGTTGTTGCATTTCACTTGGGCTTCAACAGATTCGTCTATGACACCATTTCCTCGACCGATTCCCGACTCAACTATCCCTGCTATGTTGTCTTCCAACCATGATAGGTTAAAGCGTACATGAACTGCGTGATACTTGTCTGTATCGATGGTGTCCTTTACCACAATAATATTTTAGTGCCACATATGCTGAGCTTCACACTTGTATGGGATGTCGTCATCCTGAAAATCTGCTCGGTAATGACTCATTTTAGCAACCCGCGGTATGAACTGCTTCCTGCCTGCCTGTCTCATAAACCTGATGGGAACATAAGGGTATATGACTCTTAACCCGATCAACACAAAGTGTGGAGCGTCCCTAGATATAATGATGAACTAATCAGTAGGGAACCATTCGAACATCCATAGAACCTGATCCTCAGTCAAATTGTCGAAAAACTACACACATTTTGCAGCATTCTCTAGTTGAGCAAACCTGTCGGGGATATAGGTCATTCTCTTAGGGTGATGGAAAGCTATATGATCATTCCACAGCCTCCGTGGAAGCTCTTGACGGTATTGACCTCTTTGGAGATGCTCCAATAACCAAACATGTAGTAGCAGATTACAACCCTCAAAGTGTTTGAACCCTTTCTGGTAGCGGTCCAAGGCCCGATATATGTCAGCTAGGATCATAGGGACAATGGTATACGTTTGCCCCTCAATTCCCTCCATTAAGGTTTTGGCTACCATAGCCAGTATGGTGTGAACTCTGTCCCCCTTTCATTGGAAACACTATTATACCCAGGAAGCAGACGATGAACACAAAAACCCTGCGGTGAATACAACCCAAGGAAGTGATAGGGAATTCATCATGGAAGATACGATAGGATTTGCTATGGCCATATCATTCATAGAGGTAGTCAAAGGGTATGAAAGACCTCTTCAAGCACTCCAAATCGCCGTTCTTTTTCAAACCCATCATTTTCAGAAATCCCCTAGCGCTACAATTTTTTGGAACAAATAAACCTGGACTGTCCCAAGGTAGCCTAGCGAATCCCCCTATTTCTTCCAGGATATGGGTCATTTCTATGTTTCCAAAGAGAAACACAAATCTTTCTCCGTCCCAGAACATTGTGGCAGCTTCAATCAACATATTTGTTGGTTGGATATCCAATAGAGAAGGCGAATTTCCTAGGACCTTCTTCACATGCTTTTTGTCACTTGATGAAAGATCTTCCCATCAATCTAGCAACATGGTGGTATTCTGCGGACCATGCCAAACCTGGGGACTTTGTGCCTCATTTTCTGCAAAACAAATAAGGTTAGGCCCTTTCCCCATCCAAATTCGACTATTTATACATCCGTGATTAGCATATTGGCACTTATTTCTCCAAATTAATGCACATATCGTGGTTGTGTCCGTTGGGATTATGGAAACCTTAGTGGACTTTTGGACTAGGCATTCTTAAAGGGTTGTTATGTGGACAACATATTAACCCCGGCTAGGTTTGACCATGATGCATGTACAATTAATCAGAGTAAGGTTTCTATAGAGGTCTAGATCGGTACCCTTAAGCGGACAACTTGAGGGGGGAAAGGCACATAACCATCGACTGCACTGCTGATCGACTAGTTTTATCGCAAATAAGCCTTTCTGAATTCAAAGGGGTGATAGATAGGAAGAACGCAAACACTCATCAAGCGTTGCTATAGTATGGATTGTGCACGAGTGGAATATGATGTTGAGCATGATTTATGCAGCAGAAAATAACATGTTTTCATGTATTTGCACGTTTTAAAAAAAATGATAAATTCGGTATTTAATAATTGAAAGGCGTTCAAGAAAGAAAACAAGGAGACAAGTCAGTTACAATAGTAAAGAGAAATAGTAAATGCTTGAAAATAAATTCATATAAAGGGTAAAGGGAAGGGGCACGCACGTATTAACAGAATAAAGCATGCTTAAAGACCAATTCACAAAAAGTAAGTTTGTTATGGTAAGAGCCTAAAGGTTATCCCCAGCAGAGTCGCCATGCTGTCGCGCCCCCTTTTTCCTCGCGGAATCTGGTTTCGACATTCCTGGGACAACTCCCTTCCTTTTGGGATGGGGTATGGGATTTGAAGATTCGCAACCTAACGAATTAAGGTGTGTTAGGCACCCCTCGAGGTCCACAACGGTAGGTCCCGGCCAAACATAATTAAGCAAATTAATCTTAAGGAAAAATAAAACAATTTAGACAAATATTACTTTAAGACATGAATTAAAGGGGTCCTAGGTTTTATAGCCTATATTTCCATGCAATACTTGGTAACTTTCATCATGATGGGTGCTACTTATAGTATTAGGGCACGTGTCATCATCTCCTTTACTACCCAATTACTATCTTTCAGTTGTTACCTAAGAGTTCTAATAGCTTCTAATTCATGCCTTATGCGTGAATTACCCGTCCCTTGCCTATGGTCCTGAAGGTATTAAGGACCTCTATTTAGGGTAGTTCTAGACTAACCTATGTTGCTTAAATGAGGAAAATCTAGGCGACAAACAAAATTCAGATAAGACTATCATATAAGGAGAAAATAAGGGCTCATACTAACCTTCACAAGTAGATAACAAATGCACGCCATTCAATCATCACATTTTGTTAATTTAAGGGATCCTATAGCCGTGATATCTAGTTGAGCATATACAGAATGTAAGACAACAGTTTTATTAAAGCGAGCAACGGTACCTATCAGTTTGCATACTGATTTTTATTAAACTTTGAATTTGGACACTTTCAGGCAGCAAGACATCACAATTTTAAGCCCAGAATTCTTTATAATCCTACATGTTTGCCTAAGTGATAACCAGAACAGAATCCTATAGGAATGGTATCTACAATTGTTAATTATAGACCTATAACATAGTTTATAAACGAGTTACTGATTTTAACAGACATGTCTTTATCTCTTTAGATCCTATACGCATGCTTTTTAATTTGTAGAACTAACTAACTCCTATAGGCATGATTTCTAAGTGTTGAAACCGGTTACAAGCATGATTTAAAAATTTACCAACCGGTTTTACCTTATAGGCATGATATCTACTAGTTTAAATCCTACATACATGATTTCTAGGTTTTGAAACTGATTTGTTTTTTTCCTATAGGCATGATTTCTAAGTGGAGGCTGATTTTATTTCCTATAGGTATGAAATCTATTAATCACATATGGGCAAAAAGTTTAAAACAAATTGCCACGAAAGTTTGTTAATTTACACAAATAAGATCCTATACGCATGATCACTAATGCACATCGACATTGGAGATATGTGGAAATCATATAAACATGAATTTCTAATGCAGAACTGAAAGAAAACCTATAGGTAGTGTTTCTAATAAGCCAAAATGTGAAATGCAGAGTTACACATAGTCAGAAAAACCCTATAGTCATGATCTCTAAACGAGTAGTAACATTCACATAATCAATACAATAGACCTATAGGCAGGATTTCTACCCGAGTTTTTAACAAAGATATAGAAAACCCTTCGGCTTTTACTAATAAACCCCATATCTGTTTATTACATAGATTATTACAGCCCGGAATGAATAAATTATATAACAACATTCATTACACTATAGGGAGCCTTAGCATGCCCAATATAAAACCTGGGAACCATGCGTTCAAGCAGAGCAGATCTGAAGCATAATGGTGGTCCATCCATGATACATAAAATTAGGCTTCTGGTGTGTCAAATTTCTCATGGGCCTCAGGGACCCGGGCAGTGCTCACACCAGAACCTTAGAAAAATAGTTTGTAAGGGACTGGAAGACCAGCCCCAATGTGTCAAAGTTCGGAGGAGTCTCAAGGACCTTAGGCAGTGCTCACACTAGGGGTGGTAGGAACCTATATAACTAAGAGTAGAAGTTTGAAAACCAGTACATAGGGGGTAAGGGAGACAATTTGGAAAACAATTTAATTTTCAGAAACAAACAGATTCAGACTACATGGTTGCAAACATAATCCATATTTAGCACCTGGTTCAAGAAAATTGGTGTTTATTCAAACACACTCATACCAGTATTTAAAGTAATCACAAAAGCGAGGATACTTGAATTAACAGATTGAACTGACCACACATGCTTGCAATATATAAACATGTTGAGAACATGGAACATACAACTAAATCAAACAAGGTTACATTACTGAAAATAACTTAGTTTAGCAACTATCACTAAGTGAGATCATATAGGCATGTATTAAATAGAAAACATGCCGAGGTTTGAAATAAACTAACCAAGCAAGCATATAGAACAAAACATGATAACATGAACTAAAGCATACCAATTGAGAAAGTAGTAAACAGGGATCATAGATCATACATAAGCATGCTGATGTTTGAAATAAACTAACCACATAAGCATGCTGATGTTTGAAATAAACTAACCACATAAGCATGCTGATGTTTGAAATAAACTAACCACATAAGCACATGGAATAAAAATAGGATAACAAAAGTTAAAACATACCAGTTAAGAAGAAAGTAAACAAGAATGTAATGGCAATTTGGATTCAGAGAGTCCAGCCTTGGCTTCCAGCCGACTAAACAGTGCAGGAATCAGAACCGTAACACAAAGAGAGAACTGAAGTTCTTTTAGAAAAACAAAAAGCTTGATAGTTTCGAAGTTGTAAAGTGAAGAAGCTATAGAAGCGTGTGTGAGAGTATAAGAGTCTCAGTTTAAGCCTCTTAGTGTTTGTGTCTAAGTGTAAGTGTGTAAGCGTGTTTGAAATCAGAACAATGAAAGGCTTTTATAGCATACAGTAGAGTAAAACCAAATAAGGTAGGAAAATCAATGGCACACAAATAAGGTAGAGAAAACAGTTAATCAGTCAATTAAGGTTAACAGGAATCAATTAACAGGCAGAAATAGGTAAGTATCCCTTATTTTTAGGAGAATCTCACACGATGTAAATCAACATACTGGATTAAGGTTTAAATAAGGTAAACAGTAAGTCCAGAGATCAATTATAGGTCAGTTCTAATAATCAAAGCACATAAATCAATCCAATAAAGGAATTAAGGAAAGTAGTACCAACTATTAATCACACATAAGGAAAGAACAGGTAAAAATCCGATAAGAAAATATCGATTTTAAACGAAAGCACAATTTCAAACTCCAAATGGGCAAGTAAATCAATTAATCACTTTAGTTGACATGGTTGAGGTAAGCGGGCAAAACATTATAACAAATAGTCGAGTAATTGAAAACTCTAAGGCATATAAAAAACATGGAGATCAAACTCAAGTAAAATCAGTCGAAACAGTAGAGAAGAAAACCAAAGTTGAAACATATACATGTTTAAACATTTTTGCAGGAAATCCATTGAAATCAAAACCCTAGCTTTTAGGAAAAATGAAATCGGTTGACAATAATGGTATAAACAGAAAATCTTAAAGGAAAAATACCAAGCAAACTCAAACCATTTCAGATCTAAAGAGATCTGAACGGATTTAGACAAAAATAATTAGGTTTAAAAAAATAAACAGAAGTGAATTAAAAATCTGGTTTGAACAAGAGAGTTGAAGCCATAAAAACATGAAGATATTAGTACTCACAGACATAGGAGTGAATATAGATAGATTAGTCGAGAAAATGAGTGATTTTTAACCAAATCTGGTTCGAATCCCTTGAGTTCCATCAAATAACATGAAAATCGAAGAACCAGTAGAGAGATGAGGCCGTATAGGGCATGGAATCGAGGAGAAACCCCATGAATAAAGAGGATTTCAGTGACAGCGGGCTAGGGTTAGAAGGGGGGCTGAGAGAGAAGAGAGAAGAAAAGGGGTGGAAGGGCGGCAGATTTGGGTAAATAGGGTAGGGTTAGGATGTTTGGTGTACTTAAAAAAGGAAAGGGGTTTCTGGACCGTTGATCTTCTGAGATCAACGGTCAGGATCGGTTATAGGCTGGAGCAGGTATGGATATTGGGTTGTTGGGTTTGGGTATTGGTATAAATATAAATAATAAAACTAACCAATAAAATTATTATAAAAACATTCGTGATGCAATTAGTAATTATTTTTATAATAAAATACTGGGATAAATTAATTAAAAATCATTTAAAATTACAAAAAAATATGGGAAAATATTAAGTGATGCTTATGCATTATTTTGAAAATGTATATGCATTTTTAAAATAATATAGGGAAAAATTGGGTATCAACACCATTGATGAATGTCGCACTTTGAAAGACAAGATTCAGACGCTTATTGATACCAAAGTCATACATGCGAAGGAAGCCACACCCAATGTCCGCAACAATCCCCTCTCAGATCATAGGGGTGAAGGAGTAAATGTGATAGAAACTGATGAAGAATGGGATCCTGAGGGGTCAATCAGGCTTATTCGGGAAGGTGACGACCCTAACAAACCTGCAGTCACACTCACTCCCATTGATGTACAGATACAACCGCCAGTTGAAATTGAGGTAGCTGCATCAGCTCCGTTTGAAGTCGAAGTGACACCACCTGCAGCTACACCTACTCCATTTGATGTCGAAGTAACCACACCCTTCACTGTGATGGTAGCATCCACACCGCCCTTCAAATCCAACGTTGTACCTTGGGATTATGTTGTCGAAGCTAGGAGAAAAGAGAAAGCAAAAATGGAAGAGTCAGGTGCTGCAAAAGGGATGACTAGAACTAGAAGAATCTACACACCTAAAAATCTAGGAGGGGCAAGTAAGGAAGTTACCACTAAATAACCCATCATCGAAACTGGTCCAGATGATCTCTAGAGGAAAGTACAGGCAAGAGAATACTCTATTGTTGATCATCTTAAAAAAACTCCCGCCTTGATATCCATCCTATCGCTGCTACAAAATTCTGAGACACATAGGAATCCTCTGATGAAAGTGTTGAACGAAGCATACGTACCCAACAATATTACCAGCAGAGAAATGGCCAACATAGTGGGGCAAGTGCTGGAGAGCCATAAGATCACCTTTCACGAAGACAAGTTTCCACCTGAAGGATTGAGCCATAACAGGGCACTTCACATCACAGTGCAATGCGAGGATAAGTTCATTGCTAGGGACGTGATAGACGGAGGGTCCAGCCTCAACATCTGTCCACTGACAACTCTTAAAAGGTTAGGCAAGGGCTTGCATGAAATAAGAGCAGGAACTATGAATGTGAACGCATTCGATGGGTCGCAAAGAGGCACGATTGGGGAAACTAACTTATGTTTGCAGATGGGTCTTACTTGGTTCGATGTCATATTCAGGTGCTAGACATATCCGCTTCTTACAACCTGTTGTTGGGGCTACCTGGATACATGTCGATGGGGCTGTTGCATCCACTTTGTACCAAGCGGTGAAATTTGAATGGAATCATCAAGAGGTAATCATCCATGGAGACGGGTGCAATCCCATTTACACCGATCAGATTGTTCTAGTTGTAGAGAATAGAAGGAAGTGGGGTGGAGAGACTTACCATCGCATTGAGCGTGTAAACGCGATAGAGAAGGATAAATGGTGGAGTAACAAAATAGAGAGCATACTAGCATGGGCAGGGTATGAACCTAGTAAGGGGCTCGATAAGAATCTCCAGGGTATCTCCAAACCGATACAACCAAAACGTCATGGTACAACCTTTGGACTTGGATATTAGTACACCTGGCACGAGTATCAGAATTGGTATCCACCATGGCGTGGTCCCTATTACCCTCTTGAGAAGCCAGTGCCGCATCTGAGTCAGACCTTTCATCAGGCCGATACAATATGGGGGTCCGAAGAAGAATAAGCTTTGGCTGTGCTAAGGAATTTGTTTTTAGAAGATGAAGATATGGATTGCAACGTGATAGTTGGGGAGGAGGAAGAAGAAGGCCTTACCACTCAGACGGTGGAGAAGGGAGCATTTCTCAAGAACTGGACCGCTACACAATCAAGGGCCAGACGAGTCCCGGGCATTACTATTTCTTATCTTGATGAACCAATGACTGTGACATGTAATGAGACAACACAACACAAGGACAGTGACTCGGAAGAGATAGAAGAAGAAGATGTGATACCTGAGAAAATTATCAGAGAAGTTGAGAATTTTGAGAACAAGCCCAAGTCCAACCTGGACGAACCGAGATAGTTAATTTGGGAGATTCCGAAACCATCAAAGAAACTCGCATAAGCATCCACTTGTCACCATCAGAAAAGTAAGAATACACTCGTTTCCCGAAAGAATATGAGGATATATTTGTATGGTCATACGATAATATGATAGGGTTGAGCACATCCATAGAAGCTCACAAGCTACCTACAAATCCAATGTGTCCGCCAGTGAAGCAAAAACTCAGAAAGATCAAACTGGACATGAGCCTAAATATCAAGGAGGAAGTCACCAAGCAGATCAAAGCCAAAGTCCTCAGGGTAGTTGAGTACCCAAGATGGTTAGCCAACATCTTACCGGTTCCAAACAAAGATGGGAAAGTCAGGGTGTGTGTTAATTATCGGGACTTAAACAGAGCAAGTCCCAAGGACGATTTCCCACTACCAATTATACACATTCTAATCGACAATTTCACTAAGCATGAACTCCAATCCTTTGTAGATTGCTTCGCGGGTTATCATCAGATTTGGATGGACGAAGAACACGCAAAAAAATCAGCTTTCATTACAGCATGAGGGGTATATTGCTACAAAGTATTATGCCATTCAGTCTGAAGAATGTTGGGGCCACCTACATGAGGGCCATGAAAACTATCTTCCATGATATGATACATAAGGAAATAAAGGTATATGTTGATGACGTTATCATCAAATCCAATAAAGCTACATATCACATAGCAAATTTGAGGAAGTTCTTTGACCGGTTGCGAAAGTACAATCTAAATCTGAATCCTGCAAAATGTGCATTGGGGGTTCCTGCCGGAAAATTGTTTGGGTTCATCGTCACCCGCCGAAGAATAGAGTTAGACCCGTCAAAAGTTATACTATCCAGAAATTACCACCACCAAAGAACAAGAAGGACGTGATGAGTTTCTTGGGACACCTCAATTACATCATCCGCTTCATAGCACTGTCCACGAGCAAGTAGCCCTCATAGATGGAAAAAGGATGAATGCAGTGTGTCATGGTCAGCTATATCAGAATTGAATGTCCAGAGCTTTCAACAAAAGGGTCAAACCAAGACAGTTCATACCGAGGCAGCTGGTGTTGAAGCCGATCTTTCCACATCAAGATGAATCAAAAGGGAAATTTTCACTCAACTGACAAGGTCCTTACATGGTTCACAGATTATTGATAGGAGGAGCACTCATACTCGCAAAAATGGATGGAGAAATCTAGCCAAAGCCTATCAATTAAGATGCAGTCAAAAGATACTACGCGTAAACTATTTATGTTTCTTCATATGATGTAATTGAACTACGCTTGAACAAATTCCCGTTTAAGAGGGGATACGTAGGCATCCTTGTGGGTTCAGTCACAATCCAATAAAATTTCCATTTTCCCCGTAATCAGAAACTGGGGAAGAATTTGAGGAGGACCCTCAAATTCCGAAGAAAGTGTAGCCAACAGCAGCATACAGAATAGCCAGAAGGTCATTTAGTTAACTGGGGAAGAATTTTGAGGAGGACCCTCAAAATTCTATGGCAAAGAAGGTCATAATGTCTCTAGTAATGTCACAGTTACTGGTCCATCTAACTGATTTCTAATTTGCATATTACTATGTCTTTGAAAATGATACACGCATACTTTGAAAAAGAAACTTTACTTTTTAGCCAAATCTACCTATGGTAACTTGAACGGGATCCTCGAGCAGAGCGGTGCAGAGCAAGCAGAAAAAGGCACGAACCAACGTCCCTCACAAAACTCACAAAGTTTCTTTGGATGTAGGAATAGGTCATCATCATAAGCATTGTCGCAACAACACAATTGCTATACACAAAACACATTGTCAGCTAAGAATACTTCACTCTTACTCTTACATTCGCATGAGGATAAGCCCTGCCTCCCATTTGCATAAGGCTAAGCATTGCCTTCTATTTCCATGAGACTAAGTTATGTCTCAATTTTTGCATGAGGCTAAGCCCTGCCTCCCATTTGCACAAAGCTAAGCATTTCCTTCCCTTTTTATGAGACTAATCTCTGTCTTAATTTTTGCATGAGGCTAAGCCCTGCCTCTCATATGCATAAGGCTAAGCATTGCCTTCCCTTTGCATGAGACTAAGCTATGTCTCAATTTTTGCATGAGGCTAAGCCCTGCCTCCCATTTGCATAAGGCTAAGCATTGCCTTCCCTTTGCATGAGACTAAGCTCTATCTCAATTTTGGCAAGAGGCTAAGCCCTGAATCCCATTTGCATAAGGCTAAGCATTTCATTCTCTTTGCATGAGACTAAGCCCTGTCTCAATTCTTGCATGAGGCTAAGCCCTGCCTCCTATTTGCATAAGGCTAAGCATTACCTTCCTTTTGCATGAGACTAGACCTGTCTCAATCTATGCATGAGGCTAAGCCCTACCTCCCATTTGCATAAGTCTAAGAATTGCCTTCCATTTGCATGAGACCAAGCTCTGTCTCAATTTTTTTGCATGAGGCTAATACCTTCCTCCCACTCTTCATAAGGATAAGAATTGCCTTCTCCTAGAATGCGACTAAGAAGTGTCCCTAATCTAGCATGAGACTAAGAACTGTCTCTCTTTGCATAAATATATATATTGCCCTATCCTAAACCTTGCACTATTCTCTTCTCTCGGGGCTAAGCTCTGCCCCCAACTCTACACAAGACTAAGCTCTGTCTTGTTATCACCTTTACATCATGTCTCTGCACCTCATGGGCTGATATATAGCCAACTTGTTCGAAGGCTTCATAGTCTTAAGGAATCATTCTCACAGCCATAAGACATCATGCCACGGTCTGAGGATCTCTCAATCTTGCACATCATTATTCAAAGGCATCATGGTTCGGAGGCACCATTTTCATGGACCAAGAACATCATTTCATAGCCTGTGAATCCCTTACCATTCAATTCATGGCCCGGGACATCATGATCTAAGGACATCATCCTCACCGTCCAAAGATAGTCTTCATGGTCCAAAGGGAATTTTCATAATGTCTAAGCTTTTGCCATAATTTGCTTGCAATCGTAATTTTGTAAATTTGCAGGTGATCCGGTAAGTAACCCTTATCCTAAAGGGAGCAATCCCACTCCAATTATTTCAAACATGACCGTTCATCATCCGTTACCCAGTCTCATTTACCAATAACCGTTTTCTAATAACGACTCCATCAGCTTACTCCACGGTTTGATCCAGAACTACACATGACATGATTCCTGTAAAACAAGGGATATGTATGAAGCTCATAAGCTAGAGTACGGCCTATATCTTTCAAATCACCGTATCCGGTCAAAATAAATCATTATTTCCTTACCCGACAACTCTTTCCATCCTTCCCGGGTAAAGTGGGGCAGTTGTTGATATCCAATTTTTCCCTTATATTTCTCAAATATATATATATATATATATATATATATATATATTCCAAAATAGTGCACGAGCATCATCAAGCATTTTTCATAATTTTTTATAATTTTTAAGGGCTTTTAATCAATTTATTCCTCCATTTTTATTATACAAATAATTATTAATTGCATCTCAAATAACTTTTATGATGATTTATCATTTTATTATCATCAGTTATATCCATATTAAGCTTTAAATATTTTTTAATGTATTTATTATTGTTATATTCGCATTTTTAGGCTAAAATTGCATATTTTGCAATAATAGCCCATATATGTGCATAATTACACTATTTATATGGAAAATGACTTTTTATATTTTTATAATGTTAAATAATTATTTTAAAGCATTTTCATGCACATGTGATATTTTTGTTATTTATTAATTATTTTTTATAAATTATTTATTTGTTAAAATGGATATTTAAAATCTAGCCCCGTAAAATCGCCACTTTCGGACCAACTCACCAGCCCATTTTTCCTAAATACTTAGCCCAAGA
This sequence comes from Nicotiana undulata, assembly GCA_005239495.1. NCBI lineage: Eukaryota > Viridiplantae > Streptophyta > Magnoliopsida > Solanales > Solanaceae > Nicotiana > Nicotiana undulata. The sequence continues at coordinate 60,891 of ML297973.1, read as the reverse complement.
CCTGTAAGCCTAATCCCCATACCCGTTTAAAAACACCTGACCCATGACCCTTTGAATCAAGACCGTTGATTTCTAAAATCAACGGTCCACAACAAACCTACCCCTTTAAACCTAACCCACCCCAAACCCTAACTCATTTCTCTAAACCCGTTGTCTATGTATCCTCTCAAACCCCCTCCTTTGTAAACACTATCCGTCACCCAAATCCCTCTGATTCCAACCCAAAAATGGAATCAATCCATGATTCCTTTACCTTATTGATCCCTCTTCCATACTGGTTACCAGTTTTTGGTATTATATAATTGCTTGCCTAATATGGAAAGCTGATCTTGTAGGAATCGAATCAAAAATTGGTTCAAATCCTTAACTTGCTATTTATCCCGTCTATGTTCATCATTTTGCTCTTTGTAAGTACGAATATTTGTGTATCTCTTGTGGATTCTTACTTGCCCTAAATTAGGGTTTTCAGATTTTCTTAAATTGGACCAAAATTAGTTTGACTCTCCATATTCGTCCTTTATTCTATTATGGCATGTTTTTAGTATATTTTTGTCAATGTTTGTCTTACCCTAAAATTAGGGTTTTCAGATTTTCTTAAATTGGACCAAAATTAGTTTGACTCTCTGACGTTTAGTGCTATTTGGGTCTATATTCATCTTACGTTATTGTTTTTGTGTATATTCTGCTAATATTTGTTTTTTCTAAAAGAACTAGGGTTGCGTGTCTTCTCCTAAATTGATTATGAATCAATTTCGCATGCTATTCTTTCCTTTCCTTTTGAGGTTGGCTGATTGTTTTCCTTGTCCGTGTGTTTAACTTTTACCACTATTTAAACCCTTTCCCCTTTCCCCTTTAGGAAGACTCGAACTATCAATTCTCTCACTGAAAACTTAGCTTTTAACTCTGATTCTCTGCTCGTTTGTTTCTTGTCTTGGCTGGCTGAAAGCCAGGGCCAATTAATTTGGACTTAACTAATGTGGTGTATTTTCTTGCTTTCCTGCCTAAAAGGCAAGTCATTTTGCCTTGTTATTTTATTCTCTATGATTACCTAAGCTATGTTGTTCAACCCAATGTTTTTAACTTCTGAGCATGATTCTATGAGTTCATCTAGTCCCATGATCGATACTTGTAATTGGTTATTTTTGAATAATATGAATCCTCATGGAGGTTAGCTTCATGTTTTAACTTGTCTCATGCATACTGTTTGCTGGTCTTGAACTTGTTCTGAGCTTAGCATCCTTAGGATGCTACTAGTATGAAATTAGTTAATAAATCCTAAACTTTACAGATTTGTATTGTTACTTAATTAATGTGACCTGCCAACTTATTTTCTAACATGTCTTGCATCCCTCTAGATTCATGTGATAGTTTGACTGTTTGCCTTAACACTTTGCCTAAATGTTTCTGTGATTAAACAAGGTTGTCCTAAAATACCAACATGCACACTTAGTATAATTAGGTCTTTTCTAACTTAACTTGTTTAAAATAGTGTACTTTGCAAACCTTGCCAATTTGTTTCTTAGTGCAATACTGCCTAATAATTCTGTGTTCTAAACTCTGTTATGACGGTTTTCTAAAATCAACACTGTTTTAAATCTGTCCCTACCTCCTTTTATGTGATTCTACTTTTAAAACTCCTACCCTTAAGTCCTTTAGGTTCTATCCTCAACCTCCCCAGTGTGAGCGCTGCTCAGGGTCCATGTGAGACTCCTGTTAACTCTGACACATTGGGGTTTGGTTCTTAATCTCCTTTGAATAACTTTTGAGCATTGTTTCTCTAGTGTGAGCATTGCCCTGGTTCCCTGAGGCCCTTGGAAACTTTGACACACTAGAAACCTGGTTCTATATGTGCTATGGGTGAATCACTCATTATCGGGTGTGTTGTACCTGTGAAATAAGCCTCGAAGTTGATACGGTTTGAAGGCCTGGTTGCCCAGGTGTATTTGGGCCTAATATGGGGCTCCCTATAGTTTGTTTCATTACTCTTATGTAATTCATTCACTAATCTGGCCTGTAATAACTTTGTAACAAACAACTTCTGGGGTGTTTAGTGAAATTGGGAAGGGTTCTTTATTTTCTTCGTTAATTTGGGTAGAAATCCTGCCTATAGGATCTCATTTGTGCTGTTGATTCTTCTTATAAGTTTCATGGTATTCTTGCTAAAATCGTGTGAGTTGTGTATGGTGTTTACGTATTAGAGATCCTGCCTATAGGGTTAATATTATAATTTTGTTAGAAGTCTTGCCTATGGGATGTATCAATATGTCCAACAAATATGTGTTAGTAAATCACGCCAATTGGACCAATATCTTTCTTAATTGTTTTCTGGCAATGTGTACAATCTCCGCCCATATACTGCTTAATAGATATCATGCATATAGAGTTAAATCAGCGCAATAATAGATATCATGCCTATAGGGTTAAATCAATACAATAAAACACGGGATACCAAATACACAAATATGATGCGGCGAGCAACCTGATCCCACCATATAATCTCAGTATCATCATTCACCCTTATTCCCCCATATCAATCCACCCTTATTTCACATGTTGCAGCGCGCAACCTGATCCCACTGTACATTAAACATCAATATCATAAAAATAAACATAATATGTTGTGGCGCGCCACCCAATCCCACCATATAATATCAATATCATAATTCACTCTTATTTCACCATAATAATGCACCCTTATTTCACCTGTTGTGGTGTGCAGCTCGATCCCACCGTACAATAATCAATATCACAATATAAATATCCTCCCTTATTCCACCACCTCTAGTATTTCACCTATTGCGGCGTGCAACCCGATCCCCCGTACAATAATATAAATCAACAACAACAATTCAACAACTCATTTACAAGAAATTCTACAATCAAGAGTATGAGTACACGGCAACAAGGGAACTACGTAAAAATCAAAGGAACACAACAACCTTTACAAGACAACAAGACATCTAAGGCACGTGGTAACGACGCAGGTAATCACAACAACTTGGACACGCAGAAGATATGCCCATAGTCATAGAAGAACTCAACAATTAAGAGGTAACAAGACAATAATGAAGGCACTGACTACACCCAAGGCATATAAGGGTCAAATAACAAATAAGAGGTAAACAAGGGCTTACACATCATATAGAGCATGGAAGAGTAGTCTAACAATGAGATACCACATGTTATGAAAAATTAATCTAACAAGACAATAATGAAGGCCCGCACCTCGGAACCCGACAAATTTTACAAAACCCGAATACCCATTCTGATACGAGTTCAACCATACTAAAATTATAAAATTCCGATACCATTTCGTCCCTCAAATCATGATTTTTTATTTTCAAAACTTTCTTCAAAAACCAACATTTTTCTTAACTCAAACCACAAATTAAATGATAAAAATGAAGATAAAATCATGGAATATATTAAATTCTAGGTGAATAACACTTACTCAGTCATTTTTCTTGAATACCCCACAAAGAACCGAGCTCTACAAATCAGAATATGATACAAATGGCCTAACGCTCGATTTGGAAAACTTATATTCTGCCCAGGTCTTTGCAGAGCTTTGCCATCACGAGGCATACAACGCGAACACGAAGAAGGAAATTGAGGCGGTTAGCAGAGACACTTCGCGAACGTGAAAGGAGCTCCGCGATCGTGAGGAAGAACACCAGAAAACAGAAACAACAGATCAAAAATAGGAGAAATTGACCCGTAGCCCACACGGAACACTCATGAGGCCCCTGGGACCCCGTCTAAACACACGAACAAGTTCTATAACCTAACATGGACTAGCTCGGGGTCTCAAATCACATCAAACAACGACGAAAATTCAAATCGCACCACGAATCAACTTATGAATTTTAAATCTTCCAACTTCAAAAATTCACGCTGAATCCTACCAAATCAACCCGGAATGATGGCAAATTTTGCGGACAAGTCCCAAATGACATAACAGAGCTTTTCCAACTCTCGGAATCACATTACAACCCCGATATCACCAAAGTCAACTATTGGTCAAACCTTTCCACTTTCCAAACTTCATTTTTTTCCGAAATGCTTCATATCACCCTAAGAACCTCTAAATCCAAATTTGGACGCACGCCTAATTCCAAAATCACCACACAAAGTTGTTCAAGACCTTATGCAGCTTAACGGAACTTAAATGCTTAAAACGACCATTCGGGTCGTTACATCCTCCCCTACTTAAACAAACGTTCGTCCTTGAACGTTCAGGAGTCGTTCCAATGCTATCAATTCACTACATGAGCTCATCGTACATACACCCGGGGTGATTCCCTATCACCAAAGCTTATGTAGGCCCGACAACGCCACTTAACTGAAGTCATCACTCCATTCTTAGCCCATAACTTAAGACAGAACCCAACCCTCAACATATGAAACTTATCATATGATCCAAATCCCGCATCATAACGCTGTACAAACATGAACGAGCTGAATCGAGCCATAATTTCAACCCAGAGCGCAATCACATGTTGTTCCACATAACTCAAATGCCTGTAGTAATATCTTCAAACCATCATAACTGCGTAGTAACAATCTGGATGCTGACGATATGCTTCACATTGAATAAAACCTCATTCTGGACCTCCATGATGCTAACCAGGATACAAGAAACATGCAAAAACTCACAACCACCCATGAAATCAACAAGCCAAGAAGCTTTCTCGTTCCTCAAGAGCCATTGCCAAATCTGAGTGGAAATAGCATCATCATTCCAACCACTCCTCACCCCAAAACGATAGTGCGAATCTGAGGTCTAAGAATCTCATCTAAGCCAATACAAGATTCCAAACTAACAACCTATCACGTAATCACACAGATTCTCACTCCACACAGCTTGTACACTAACTGACCAATAACTCAATTATGCAGTACAAATAGAAGGGAAACAAGGTATGAGGATTATCTAATAAGTACAACATGTGTAACAACAAAAGTACAGTTTCATTAAATCATCCCACAAAGGAAAAGTAAAACACAAAATAAACACAAGGAAGGGGTATCCCGCATAACATCCGATGCGGCGTGCAACCTGCTCCCTAATACTCATCAAGCCAAAGTGCTCAGTTTCACTGATCACATGAATACTGATGTCAAGCACATCAGAGTGCACAAGTATAACTGTGGGAAACGAATATAAATAATAAAACATAGAAGAAGGAAAGCACAACACAAGACTCCTTCTTTAAATGCCTTGTTGCGAATGTACTTGTCATGGAGGTACTTCATCTTCTCCTTGTATAAGGAATCATTTGTATATGCATGGTAGCGAAATTCATCTAGCTCATTCAATTGTGCCACCCTTAAGTTGGCGGGACATCCCACTGAAGATTCAACTTCTTTAAAGCCCACATGCCTTTGTGCTCAAGTTCCACCGAAAGATGACAAGCCTTCCAAAACACCAACCGTTATGGAGACATCCCAAATCGGTGTTTTGTAAACTGTCCTATAAGCCCATAAAGCATCATCAAGATTCTTTGACGAATCTTTCCGGTTTAGAATTCACTGAATGGACAATATACTCTTGATCTTCCGGTTGGATACTTCCACTTGACCACTTGCTTGAGGAATATAGGGGGTCGTGACTTTATGAGTGACATCATACTTGGTAAGTAAGGTGTCGAAATATTTGTTGCAAAAATGCGATCCCCCATCACTTATGATAGATCTTGGAGTACCAAATCTTGTAAAGATGTTTTTTTTTTCAAAAATGCCACCACACTTCGTGCTTCCTTGTTGGGTAGAGAAACGACCTCAACCAATTTTGACACATAATCCACCGCTACCAAAATGTAGGTGTTCCCGCAAGAGATTACAAACAGTCCCATAATGTCAATACCCCACACATCAAACATATCAATTTCCAAGATGGTGGCGAGGGGAATTTCAGTTTTCCTTAAAATCCCACTGGCCCTTGGCATTCATCACAACGCTTGACTAGATCACTTGCGTCCTTGTTAAGAGTAGGCCAATAGAATCCACAACTCAACACTTTTACCACCGTTCTCGCTCCACCATGGTGACTACCATATGGTGAAGAGTGACATGCACCAAGAAATTTAACTTGTTCCTTCTCTGTCACACATATTCTAACTACGCCATCAATACAAATTTGGAAGAGGTAAGATTTATCATAATAATAGTCTTCGCAATCTCGTTTGAGCTTCATCATTTGGTTTGAAGAGAACTCATCCGGGATAATACCACTCACAAGATAATTTTCTAAATCAGCGAACTATGGCATCTCGGTCATTGAAATGGCTAGAAGTTTCTCATCGAGGAAGGAGTCATTAATTTCAAGGTCGTCATGTGGCCTACCTCTTCCTCGAAGCGAGACAAGTGGTCCGCCACTTGGTTTTTACTGCCTTTGATATCTTGGATGCCTAAATCGAACTCTTGCAATAAAAGCACCCATCTCATTAATCGATCCTTTGAAGCTTTCTTGCTCATAAGGTACCGAAGTGCCGCAGGATCTGTGTGGACAATCACCTTTGTACCCATCAAGTACTGGCAAAACTTCTCCATAGTAAAAACAATAGCAAGGAGCTCTTTTTTGGTCACAATATAGTTGGCTATGGTATCATTCATGGTATTACTAGAATAGTAGACTGGATGAATGATCTTCTTGATACGTTGCTCCAAATTGCTCCAACCCCCACATCACTAGCGTCACACATGAGCTCAAAAGGTTAGCTCCAATTCGGGGCAGTGATAATAAGAGTAGTTGTCAACTTGAACTTGAGAAATTCAAATGCTTTCATGCAATCCTCATTGAAGTCGAATTTGGCATGTTTCTCCAAAAGCTTACACAAGGGGTTCACCACTTTGGAAAATTCCTTTATGAAACGCCGGCAGAACCTCGCATGACCCAACAAACTCCTCACTCCCTTCACGGATGTTGAAGGTGGAAGTTTAGAAATCACCTAAATCTTTGCCTTGTCGACTTTAATGACATTCTTTGAAATGTTGGACAATGCCTTCCTCAACCATGAAATGACACTTCTCCCAATTGAGAACCAAATTCATTTCATCACATCTTGCCAACACCTTGTCCAAGTTTGACAAACAATCATCAAATGAATTCCTGACCACCAAAAAGTCATCCATGAAGACTTCAAGGAAATCCTCCAATATGTCCGTGAAGATAGCTATCATACACCTTTGAAAAGTCATCGGTGCATTGCGGTAACCCAGATGGCATCCGCGAATGGCATCCGCGAGAATGTGAAAGTACCATAAGGACATGTAAAGTAGTTTTCTGTTGATCCTCTGGAGCAATAAGAATTTGATTGTAGTCGTAATACCCATCAAGAAAACAATAGAAAGCACGGTCGGCCAATCTATCAAGCATTTGATCTAGGAAGTGAAGTGGGAAATGATCTTTCTTTTTGACTTTGTTGATCTTCCGATAGTCCCTGCACACTCTCCACTGGGTCACTGTTCTTGTAGGAATCAACTCGTTCTTATCATTGGTAACCACTATCATGCCCATTTTCTTTGGGAAACATTGCACCGGAGAAGTCCATGAACTAGCAGAAATAGGGTAAACAACTCCAGCATCTAACCACTTGATGATATCCTTTTTGACCACCTCTTGTATTGCTTTATTTAGCCTCCTGTTATGTTAAATTGAGGATTTGGCATCCTCCTCCATATTAATCTTGTGCATGAAAAATGCAGGGCTTATTCCCTGAATATCCAACAACGTCCATCCAATAGCTTTCTTCCTCTTTTGTAGCACCTCTACTATAGATTCTACCTGCATGTTAGTCAAATAAGAGGAATGATTAATCGGTAAAGTAGAACAAGGGCCAAGAATTCATACCTGAGATTCAGAGGCAATGGCTTTAACTCCAAATTGGGAGGCTTCTTGATTGACGGCTTTGTTGGAGGAGTTTTCCAATTTTCAAGATCCAAGGACAATTTTCGGGGTTCGTAAGAGTATGACCCCGTTCCATGCAATGAGTTCACGCATTCCACCAAGTCATCCATCTCGTCATCATCGAGGTCAATAAAAATGGCCTCCAATGCATCATTAACATCCATCGTGGCAGTAGTACCATCAATATTCACATCGTTTATCAAGTCCATAAATGAAAACATTTCATTGCTATTCAGTTGCCTCATAGATTTGCACACATGGAAAATAACCTTTTCATCACCCACCCGGAATGTGAGTTCACCAGCTTCCACATCAACAAGAGCCTTCCCAGTAGCAAGGAAAGGTCTTCCTAGAGTAATCAACACCTCATAGTCCACTTCACAATCAAGAATCACAAAATCCGCCGGGAGAATGAATGTATCAACAGGAACCAACACATTTTCAATTATACCAAACAGTCTCTTTATGGTACGATCCGCAATTTGTAATCTCATAGATGTGGGTCTTGGTTTCCCAATTCCCAAGGTCTTGAAAACCGAATAGGGCATCAGATTTATACTTTCCGCAAAATCGCAAAGAGCTTTAGCAAAGTCGGCACTTCCAATGGTACAAGGGATTGTGAAGGCGTTGGGATCTTCAAATTTAGGAGCCATTGAATGCACAATTGCACTCACTTGATGAGTCATATTTATAGTTTCACAATTCATCGACCACTTTTTTGTCACCAAGTCCGTCTCCTCAACCATGTAAGACACATCACGGACCTTCTTGTCGGCATAACTCTTCTATCTAGACCGCGTCGTGCGAACCTGCTCCTTAATCAATTTAATCTTGTCCAATTCATCCTGAACCAAGTCTGTACCCAAAATCCCATCCTCACCGAACTCAAACCAACCCACTGGAAATATACACTGCCTCCGATAAAAAGCCTCACACGCGGCCATCTGGATGCTCGACAAATAGCTGGTGTTGTAAGCAAACTCCGCGAGTGGCAGAAACTGGTCGCATGAGCCCCCAAAATCAATAATACATGCACATACCATATCCTATAATATCTGAACAGTGCGCTTGGAGTGCCCAAGAATGGGAGTACTATATTGTTGACCACTTGAACAAAACTCTACATATATTTATCTTATCACTGTTGCAAAACTCAGACACGCATAGGAATGATTTGATTAAAGTGTTAAGTGAAGCTTATGTACCCGTCGACATCACTAGTAGAGGGATAGCTAACATGTCCAGAAATGTATTGGAGAGCCACAAAATCACTTTCCACGAAGAAGAATTACCACTAGAAGAACTGAGTCACAACATGGCGTTGCACATCACTGTGAAATTCAAGGATAATTTCATCGCCAGGGTCTTGATAGATGTAGGTTCGAGTCTTAACATATATCCACTAACCACTCTAAAGATACTGGGTAAAGGACTGCACGAGATACGAATGGGAAGCATGAATATGAAGGCATTTGATAGATCTCAGAGAGCCACTATTTGAGAAATCAACCTCAATCTATAGATGTGTCCAACTTGGTTTGATGTCAAATTCCAAGTGCTAGATAAATCTGCTACTTACAATCTATTGTTGGGACGGCCATGGATATATGCAGCCGGGGCAGTGGCTTCAACTCTGCATCAGGGTTTGAAGTTCGAGTGGAATCATCAGGAGGTGATCATCCATTGAGATGGGAGCAACCCCATCTACACTAATCAGATCGTTCTAGTCGGCCAAAAAAGAAGGAAGTTGGGTGGAGTAAAATATCATCGCATTGAACGGGTTAATGCAATTGAAAAGGACCAGTGGTGGAGCAACAAGATAGAAATCATATTTTTGTGGACGGGGTACGAACCAGGCAAGGGTCTTGGTAAAAATCTTCATGGGATTACAAAACCCGTACAACCACGGACCATGGTATGACTTTTGGTTCGAATATGAATACACATGGCAAGAATATCAAGATTGGACACCGACATGGTGTGTTCTTTATTATCCGCTGGAACAACCCATACCCCCTCTGCACCAGACGTTCTATCAGGCTGACATGATGTAGGGATCTAAGGAAGATGAGATTTTGGTTGGCATGAGGAAGCTATTTCTAGATGAAGAAGACATGGATTGTAGTGCAATTATTGAGGAGGAGGAAAAAAACCTTACCATTCAAACCATGGAAGGAGTTGTTCTAGAAACTGGACCGATGCACCATCCCGGGCTCGCCGAGTTCCTGGGTAGCCTAGCAAATTAGCATGAATTATTTTCAAATAGTTTTGAGCAATTAAGACATTTTTCAGTATTTTATTTTGAAATAATTCCTCGAGCCATCGAGTCGTACTTGTTGACATTTCTAAAGTTCTATTAATGCATTACTGATTTTATATTTATTATTATCTTTCTACATTCTTTTCAACACAATTATTACATATCCTGATGAACCCACTGTCGCACCCCCTTTTTCAACTCCTCCTTTCGGATTAGTCGGGGTCTTGACATTATTGGGACAACTCGTTTCCTTTTGGGAAAGGGGTATGCAAGGATTCGAAGAGTCGCCACCTAACGAATTAAGGTGCGTTAGGGCACCTATTTAGGGTCATTTACAAACAAGATTTAGATAACCAAACAAAAGGTAAGGGCTTGAAATTACTCCAAGGGGAAGGTGTTAGGCACCCCTCAAAGTCCACAACTGTGGTTCCCGGCAAAACAACTTTGTGAATTTAAGCAAGTAGCAAATAGGCAATTAATGGTTAAACAAGTAAAGAGTTTTGAAAGATTCGCAGTCTAAGCACACATGTGTCACAAAAGTTTGAGAAATATTTAATATCTAAGTAATGTTTTGAAAGAATTATAATCTAAACCTGTATACAAAGGATAGGGGAGTCCTAGGTTGTTTGTCATATGGATCACATCAGTACAATACCTGGTAATCACTCCTCAAAGAGGGGCTACACGTGATATTAGCGCACCGGTCATCATATCCATATCTACCCTTAACACCCCTTAGCGGTTAGTAAAGCGAGTGTTGGTCAGCGACCTCTATTGCGTGCTGTTACACGTCCCTTCTTAATGGCCCTGGGGGAGTTTAGGACCTCTACCTATAAGGGCAGTTCGAGGCAGACCCTCAGGTTTAAAGGAAAAATACTAAGGCGACAACCAAAACATATAGGACTTCAGCAAATATGAACAAGGAAGAGCGGATAAGAGGCTCAAGTTTACCTCCACAGACAATGCACATAAACAGCACTACTCAAACATAAATAAGGGCAGTATAGGGTCCTAAGACATGGTGTCTAGGTGAGTTCAGCACAAAAGCAGATATGCAGATTTATTTTATAACTCAGAGACGGGCCCTAATCAGTTTGCCTACTGATTTTAAGACCTGTTAAACATTAGGCAACATGCACAAAGAGGCAGATTTCCATTCTTAACAATTTTATTACCTAAGGCTTGCCTAGGCGGGGGGGACAGTGTATACTAATTACCAGAATTATTAGAGAAATTGTTGTAAAAACATGTTGTTCTAGGCTTTGCAAAGCACATAATTATTGCCAGTTGTTTTAGAGAAACTGAGTGAAGTTGTATTATACATTTTTCATGCATCAGTAGTTAAGCTAGGTATAATTGAACGAACAGGATCCTATAACATGATATCTAATGCACAGGTAGAGATGCAAAATGATGCATATGCAGAATTCCAAAAAAACAAGTTGTTTAAATGCAAAGTAGTCACAGTGTTAAGTATGGTTTTCGGACATACACAAGTGATAGTTTGTTAGTGTTGTTTATCCTAGAATAGGGTATCTAAGTGTGCATAGAATGATGAGACATGATTTCATGAACAATAATCCGTGTTAATATGTTTACCCTAGAACAGGATGCTTAAGTGATAAGCGATAGTACTGAAATAAGATGCTGAAACACTGTTCATAAAGCCTAAAGAGCATGATTTTAATGCATGATATGCTTTGCACATGTTAATCCTAAACATGAGTTCTATTGTGCAAATAGGAAATGTAAACCTAAGGACATGATTTCTACCCTTTGGCATGCATAGTTACCCTTTCTCTTTTCACTATCCGTCCCCAATAGTCGTTTACAAATAATTATTACATACCAATTGCATGAATTACATAAATGAATAAGAAAAAGAAGAAGTTATACTATAGGGAGCCTAGCAATAGGCCCAAGATCTCCAGAATTCTCAATGCCAGCAGGTTTCACAGCCTTTCATATAATCCGGGTGTGTTAGAGTTCCCTAAGAACCTCAAGGGATCCCGGACAGTGCTCACACCCAGATTTTCATAACCATAATGAGTAAGTGCAATGTGGAAAAGCCAGCTCTAATGCATCAGAGTTCAGAAGGATACCATAGGGATCCCAAATCAATCACACATTAGAGGGGTAGAACTTAGGTATCTGAGAGTAAAGTAAGAGGGCTTGACATAGTTTTGAAAAGATGAAGTAGGAGAACAACTTTTGAAAATAGACTGGTTTGAAATAAGCTTTGAAGAACAATAGAAGAGCTTTACTTTAGTGAAAACAATTTGAAAGTAAAGAGGGGTAGGACAATCAGAGTCTCAGAATCACAACAGTACACATAGGACAAGAGACAGAAACCAGAAAGAGTTTAACAATCACAAGTAGGGGAATGAGGAGTTAGGGACATGTAGGAAGCATATAGGGACAAGTACATAGTAAGAAAAGTGACACATAAGTTCAAAATCAAAGAAGTCCTAAAAGGGGTAAGGTACATCATGCATTTCAGGACGACATGGAAACTAAACATCATATAGCACAAATTGTTACATGCCAGGAGTCTAAAGAAAGCATAAAGGAAGCAGAATCATACTGAAATATGCCAAAGGGGGTGAACATGCTGAGGGGATACATGACATGTAAGATGGAATCAGTGTAACCAAGTTAAGTGCAAAAACCACAGCAAAACCATAAGTAGAAACATATCAGAAATAGGATGAATTGAAGCATTAAGAGAAACGTAGTGTTTTTGAAACTCGAATTGTAATTAGGACATACCAGATAGGAGATGCCAAACACCGGATGAAGAACTTAAATAGTAGAATAATCAGTCTTGTCTTGCAGACAACTGATTATAATAGGTAATCAGGAGAGAAGCATAAGAGAGTATATGTGTATGTAAGAGAGAGAGATTTGAACAGTGTGTGTTCGTGTGTTATGCTAATGAGAGTGTTGAGTATATATAGTTTTGAAAGTAGGCAGAAATAAGGTAAAGTCCATAGTCGAGCAGTAAATAAGGAATCAGAATTAGTCAATCACAAAATCATTTTAAGTGCTTCCCCTAATTAAGGGGTTAAATTTCAAATGGTAATAAACATGTAATCAATAAGGTAATTTCAACATAGTAAAAGTAAGAGACATGTGATCAATAAGGAAAGGCACCATATGAGGCACATAAGGAAATAAATTTCAGCATAGTAAAAGTATAAGGCATGTAATAGAGGCTAAGTTCAGAATATTCCAATTAAGGAAAGCACATGTGAATTAATTTGACAAAATTATTCATAGACATAAGGCAGGAAATTCTGGAAATCAACAAGAAAACCTCGAGTGAGACTCAAATCACAGGAAATCAGCATCAATCAAGGAGAATATCACAAATGTAAAGAGATACTCGAAACCATTAAAGAATATTGTGTAGAAACCAGTAAAGTATTAATCACAATCGTTCAAAGATTCAAGGTTGAAAATAGTACTGATTTAAGAGGAATAAACACACACTAGGTGAACTCAGAAACCCTAATCACATAAAGTTAGGGATTCACATAGATCACAGCAAATAATTAAAGGACTTAGCAGAATAAACATGATTTAGGCAGAAGTAACGAAGAGTCAGAAACCCTAATAGAAAGCATAGAGAAAATATCACAAGAAATCATAAAGTACTCATGAAAGCGAAGCAGTCGTACTAGAACAGGTAAAACATTATCGCAAAATAGACTCAGAATCACAGATTGAAATCAGGAAATTTGGGGGTTTCTATCAAAATTACTCAAACAAAAGGGAAAAGCTCAATTAATGTTTAAACATGGTAAAAGTCAAGAAATAATGCTATGAAATTAGAAAGAGGACTGTTTTGAAAAGGATTTTAAAAACCCTAGTTTGAAAAATGAAGAATCGTTTAGGAAAAAGGAATATATTGTAGGATAACATCAAAAGAACTCCTAATATGCATAGATCTGTTACAGATCTAGAAAAATCGGAAGTTTAGAAGTTATGATTTCAAAGAGAGAACCTAGAGAGGAGAAGAAAAAACTCAAAAGTCACCGGTTTTAGCCGGAAAGTGGTAAGATCTTACTCGGACGACAATGGATGGCCGGAAAAAATGGCATGAGATCATAGGAGGTGAGTGAACCTCCTATGGTTCACTTGAGGGCTTCAAGAGCAGTGACACACGTTAAGGAGGGATCCATGAGGTTGTGGGTGGTGAAACCACTATGCTTTCCGGCAAGGCGACGACCGGAGAAGGGGTCAGGTTTAGCGGAGGGAGTTGAAGAGACGAGAGAGTTGAGACGGCTGAGTGAGTGAGGGAAAAAATGAGAAAGGGGGGAGGGTAGTCTTTAGGTTTAAATATGGAAGGAGGAATCTAGACCGTTGATCAATATTGATCAACGATCGAGATTAATTCTGAATTGGGCCGGGTAGCTTAGGTTTGGGCTTGGGGGTTTGTTGGGTTATGTAATTGGGTTAGGAGTTTGGCTGTTTTTGGGTTATAATTGAAATAAGGGTGGCTAACTGTTAAATACCTAATTAAATTAAATAAAACTATTCATAAAAACAGCTACTAATTGTATAAAAATTAAATTGATGCTTAGAAAATAAATTAAAATGATTACTTAATATTTAAAATATAAAATGACTAATTACTGGAATAAAAAATAGTATAGAACATATGATTAGGCTATAATTACAAAGTTATTACAATTATTGCCAAAGAATGCCAATTTGGCTAATGGTGAAATAATTTGGTCTTAATAGGACCAAAAATAATATATTAAATCAAGAAATGTTTTTGAAATCATTTGTAATGCGATTTTGTAATTATCTATTGGAAATAATATGCTAGATAAATTAAAATAAAATAATAAAAAATATAGGAAAAATATAAAAAAATACCTATTGCTATGAAAGCATGATTTTGAAGGTATATATGAATATTAAAAGTATTCTGAGGAAAAATTGGGTATCAACAGCTGCCCCTCTTTACCCGGGAAGGATGAAAGAGTTGTCGAGTAAAGATATGATGGCCAATTTTGACCGAGTGAAATGATTCGGGGAGATTTAGGTCGCACCTTGGCTTCTGAGTTGCCTATATATCCTTGGTTTTACACGAATCAAGCCGTATGTAGTTCTGGACCCATCGGCGAAGTATACTGATGGAGTTATTACAAGAACGAATGCAACGTCTAGGGCTGTATGTGTGAATGGTTTATAGGAATGGTTAGGAGAGCTGGAGCGGGACCGCTGCTGCTAGGATAGTCGTCGCTTGCCGGATTACCTGCAAATAAAACAATACAAGCGTATATTGTTCGTAAATTTAAATATGATGCAAGTTCCCATTGGACTATGAATTTTGTCTTCAGACGGTTAAGGATGACGTCCTCAGACCATGATGTCATGGGCCATGAATTGTTTGATGAAGGATTTGCTGGCCATGCAATGATGTTCTCGGGCCATGAAGATGGGGCCTCCGAACGATGTCGCCTTTTAATAATGATATGAAAAATTGAGAGAGATCCTCAGGCCATGACATGATGTTCTTGGTCCATGAAGATGGTGCCTCTGAACGATGACACCTTTGGACATGTTGGCGATATTTGAGCCCATGAAATGCAGTAATATGATGCTGACAAGACAGAGCTTAGTCTTGCGAGTTGAAGGGCAGAGCTTAGCCCGAGAGGGAGGTGAAGTAAATAGTGCTTTAGAGACAGCGCTTAGTCTGGATAAAAAGTAAATTGGAGGAAGAGCTTAGCCTCATGCAGGATGAAGGCAGAGATTAGCCTTGTGCAAAGGGAAGGCAGAAAGGTAGCCTTATGCAGTGGAAGGCAGAGAGGTAGCCTTATGCAAGTGGAAGGCAGAAAGATAGCCTTATGCAGATGGAGGAAGAGCTTAACCTCATGCTGATGGAGACAGAGATTAGTCTCATGCAAACGGAAGATAGAAAGGCAGTCTTATGCAGAGGAAGGCAGAAAGTTAGCCTTATGCAAACGGAAGGCAGAAAGGTAGCCTTATGCAGAGGAAGGCAGAAAGTTAGCCTTATGTAGAGGAAGGCAAAAAATTAGCCTTATGAAAGTGGAGGTAGAGCTTAACCTCATGCAGATGGAGACAAAGCTTAGCCTCATGCAAACGGAAGGCAGAAAGGTAGCCTTATGCAAGGGGAAGGCAGAAAGTTAGCCTTATGCAGAGAGTTAAATAATTGACAGTAGAGTTTCTTATCTGGTAGTAGATCGAGGTATTGTGATCATTGTGACCATTGTAACTACGGAGCAGTGTTTGTTTGTGTTGATAGCGAATGTCGGTGGAATAGCTTTGAGAATCGTATCTTTGAACAATGTTTGTCCTTTGGGTGGACAGTAAATTTTGGGCTTTTGCAACCTTTGTGCTTGCATCCAAAGAAAAATCATGAGTTCTGTAAATGGGGAAGATTGGTTCGTATCTCCGCTGGCTTTGCTTGACTTGTGCACCCGGTCTGATGATCCTGTTCATGTCCTCGTGGTAGTGTTTGCTAAACAGAGTTGTTATTTTAAAAATATGCATGATTTTGTAAAGACATAGCACAAAATATATTTTTAATAAATTTAGATGAACCGGCGATAGTGACACGGCTCAAGATATTGCAACCTCTCATGCTACAGAATTTTAAGGATCCTCCTCAAAATTCTGCCCCAGTTTGATGGGTTGACACTTCTGGCTGTTGCGCATGCGGCGATCGACTGAACTTACTTCGAAATTTTGAGGGTCCTCCTTAAACGTCTGCCCCAGTTTCCAATTACGAGGAAAAAATGAAAATTTTATTGAATTGTGACCGAACCCATAGGGCTGCCTTCGTATCCCCTCTCAAACGGGAATCAGGTCAGGCGTAGTTCAATTTATATTATTGAGAAAAGCATAAAAGATTACACATAATAGCGTTTGACTGCATCTAAATTGATTGGCTTTGGCAAGACTCCTCCGTCCATTTCCGCAAGTATAAGAGCTTCTTCTGTCAATACTCGGTGAACCACATGCGGACCTTGCCAGTTGGGAGAGAATTTACCTTTGGCTTCATCTTGATGTGGAAAGCTTTTCTTCAACACCAGCTGCCCTGATGTGAACTGTCTTGGCTTGACCCTTTTGTTGAAGGCTCTGGACATTCTATTCTGATAAAGTTGTACGTGACATACTGCATTCATCCTTTTTCCGTCTATGAGGGCCAATTGCTCACGACGCCTCCTTACCCACTCTACCTCGCTGAGCTCAGCTTCTTGAATAATTTTGAAGGAAGGAATCTCAACTTCGGCCGGAATGACAACTTCTGTACCATAAACCAGCATGTAAGGTGTTGCCCCAATTGATTTGCGGACTGTGGTGCGGTATCCAAGTAAATCAAAAGATAACTTCTTGTTCCACTGTTTGTGCTTCTCTATCATCTTCCTCAGTATCTTTTTGATGTTCTTGTTGGCCGCTTCTACAGCTCCATTCATCTGAGGTCTGTAGGCTATGGAATTCTTGTGCCTGATTTTGAAAGTCTCGCACATAGCTTGCATCAGGTCGCTGTTGAGATTGGAACCATTGTCGGTGATGATTGATTCTGGAACTCCGATTCGACCAACAATATGGCTGCGGACAAAGTCTGCCACAACTTTCTTAGTCACTGTTTTGTAGGATGCTACTTCGACCCATTTAGTGAAATAATCAATTTCTACCAAGATGAACATGTGCCTGTTGGAGGCGGTAGGCTCGATCGGTCCAATGATGACCATTCCCCAGGCGGTGAACGGCCAAGGTGAGCTTGTTGCATTGAGCTCATTTGGAGGTACCTTTATCATATCTGCGTGTACCTGACATCGATAGCATTTTTGGACATACTGGATGCAGTCTATTTCCATGGTCATCCAAAAATAACCGGCCCTGAGTATCTCCTTGGCCAAGACAAAGCCATTCATATGTGGGCCACAGGTCCCAGCATGTATCTCTTCAAGTAATTTGGAAGCTTCCTTTGCATCAACACATCTCAATAATCCCAAATTGGGAGTTCTCCTGTACAGGATTCCTCCGCTGTGAAAGAAATTGTTGGACAATCTCCGAAGTGTGTGTTTCTGAATGTGATTTGCATGATCTGGGTACTCTCCCTTTGATAGATACTCCTAGATGTCGTGGAACCATGGTTTTCCATCTGCTTCTTCTTCAACATAAGCACAGAAGGTCGGCTGGCTATGGATCTTTACTGGAATAGGGTCAATGAAGTTCTTATCTGGATGTTGTATCATTGATGATAGAGTGGACAATGCATCGGCGAACTCAGTCTGAATTCTGGGCACGTGTCGAAACTTCGTTTTCGTGAATCTCTTTCTCAATTCCTGCACATGGTGCAGATACGGCAGTATCTTGGAATTCTTAGTAGCCCATTCTCCTTGTACTTGGTGTATTAGCAAATCTGAGTCACCGATCACTAGCAGCTCCTGAACATTCATATCAATGGCCATGTTGAGCCCTAAGATGCAGGCTTCATATTTCGCCATATTGTTGGTGCAGGGGAATCTGAGCTTAGTAGATACCGAATAATGTTGACCAGTTTCTGATATCAAGATAGCTCCAATGCCGACTCCTTTGAAATTCGCCGCTCCATCAAAGAACATTCTCCAACCGTCATAGGATTCTGCAATGTATTCTCCTATGAATGATTCCTCTTCATCAGGAAAATACGTTTTCAGGGGTTCGTATTCTCCGTCCATGGGATTCTCAGCGAGATGGTCTGCTAATGGTTGTCCCTTGACTGCCTTCTGAGTCATATAGACAATGTCAAACTCACTCAACAGGATTTGCCACTTGTCTAGCTTGCAAGTGGGCATAGGCTTCTAAAAGATGCATTTCAGTGGATCCATCCTTGATATGAGATATGTGGTGTAGGCTCAGAAGTAGTGCCTCAGCTTCTGGGCTACCCAAGTTAGAGCACAGCAGGTGCGTTCCAATAGAGAGTACCGAGCCTCATATGGAGTGAACTTCATGCTTAGATAATAAATGGTCTACGATTTCCTCCCTGTTTCGTCGTGCTACCCCAGAACGCAGCCGAAAGCTCCATCTAATACTGCAAGGTAGAGTATTAAAGGTCTACCTGGATCAGGTGGTACCAAGACTGGCGGTGTTGAAAAGTACTCATTAATTTTGTCGAAGGCCTTTTGACAATCATCGGTCCATTTGGTCGCGGCATCCTTCTTCAGCATCTTGAAGATCGGCTCACATATAACTGTATACTGTGCTATGAACCGGCTGATGTAGTTAAGGTGTCCCAGGAAACTCATCACATCTTTCTTATTCCTTGGCGGTGGTAACTCTTGGATGGCTTTGACCTTTGACGGATCCAATTCTATCCCTCGACGGTTGACAATGAACCCGAGCAATTTCCCAGCAGGCACCCCGAATGCACACTTTGCAGGGTTTAGTTTCAGATTGTATTTCCGCAACCTGTTGAAGAACTTCCTCAAATCTGCTATGTGGTTGGTATCTTTCTTGGACATGATAATGACATCGTCCACATATACCTCGATCTCTTTATGTATCATATCGTGGAAAATAGTGGTCATAACTCTCATATAGGTGGCCCCAGCATTCTTTAGGCCGAATGACATCCTCTTGTAGCAGTAAACTCCCCATGGCGTAATGAAATCCGATTTCTCAGCATCTTCCTCATCCATCCAAATCTGATGGTAACCAGTGAAGCAATCCACGAATGACTGTAGTTCATGCTTGGCGTAGTTTTCGATCAGGATGTGTATGTTTGGCAACGGGAAATCATTCTTTGGACTGGACCGGTTGAGATTCCGGTAGTCGACACAGACTCTGACCTTCCCATCTTTCTTTGGAACTGGCACGATATTGTCTTACCATGTCGGGTACTCAACTACCCTGAGAACCTTGGCGTTGATTTTCTTGGTAACTTCTTCCTTGATTTTCAAGCTCATGTCAGGCTTGAACTTTCTAAGCTTTTGCTTTACCGGCGGGCACATTGGATTGGTTGGTAATTTGTGAGCCACAATGGATGTACTCAGACCAGTCATATCGTCGTAATACCATGAAAATATGTCTTCATACTCTTTCAAGAACTATGTGTATTCCTCTTTCTTTGACGGTGATAAATGGACGCTGATGCGAGTTTCCTTGACATTTTCTGAATCCCCCAGGTTGACAACCGCAGTCTCGTCCAGGTTGGACTTAGGTTTCTCAAAATCCTTGACTTCTTTGACAATTTCATCAGGTATATCATCTTCTTCTTCTGAATCAATGTATGTTTGTTGCATTGTCTCGTTGCATGTCACAGTCACCGGTTTATCAAGACAAGTAACAGTAATATTGTATAGATAAAGTAATGAGAGAAAAATGATAATAATAAATATTGATTCATAAAAATGTAAAAGTGCTTTTGATAAACTGATTAGATGTTTTTAGCATTAAAGATCTTATTGCAGGAATAGAAAATGCGAAAAAGGAAATCATTTAGTAAAAGAACAATGTTTGTTTAGCCTTGCTACCCCGAGACTCGTCGGGCCCTGGCTGTTCGGATAGTCCAATTCTTAAGAGATGCTCCTCTGCTCTTGGCCTGGATGGAAGGGCCTTCCTCCCCCTACTCCTCAAAAATGACACAACAATCCATGTCATCCTATTCTAGGAATAAGTTCTTCAATGCTGCTAGTGTTTCTTCTTCCTCTAACCCCCATATAATATCGGCCTGCTGAAAGGTCTGCTCCAGATGTGGTATTGGCTACTCCAAGGGGTAATAAGGACCGCGCCAGGGTGGCGACCAGTTCTTGAACTCTTCCCAAGTATATTTGTATCCCAGACCGAAGGTGGTGCCATGGCGTTTGAGTTGTATCGGTTTGGAGATTCCTGACGAGTCCTTTGCTAGGATCGTACCCTCTCCAGTTCATCATGCTTACTATTTTACCATCCCACCATTTGTCTATGTCTATTGCGTTGACCCGTTAAATGTCGTGGTAGGTTTCTCCACCCAGCTTCCTTCTACCTTTGATCACCGGAATGGTTTAGCGATTGTAGATATGATTGCTTCCGTCGTCGTGGATGATTGCTTCCTGGTGGTTCCATTAAAATTTCACTGCCTGCTGCAGCATTGATGCCACGGCCCCAGCGGAATGTGTCCATGGTCTCCCTAGTAGCAAGTTGTAGGACGCTGATATGTCTATCACCTGAAAATCAACTTCGAACCACGTAGGCCCCATTTGCAAGCAAAGACTGATTTCGCCGATGGTGGACCTCTGCGAACCGTCGAAAGTGTTTACATTCATCGACCCCTCTTATTTTGCACAGCCCTTTGCCCAATTTCTTTAGCGTTGTTAATGGACAGATATTTAGACTGGATCATCCGTCGATCAGAATTTTGGTGATGAAGTAGTCCTCGCAGTGATGTGCAGTGCTTTGTTATGTCCTAACCCTTCAGGCGGTAGCTCATCCTCGTGGAAAGTGATCTTATTACTCTCCAGCGCTTGACCCACCATATTGGCCATTTCCCCACTGGTGATGTTGTTTGGCACATATGCTTCATTCAGCACTTTCATCAAAGCATTTTTGTGTGTCTCTGAATTTTTCAGCAATGATAGAATGGATATCTGAGTTGGGTTTTGTTCAACTGATCAGTGACAGAGTATTCTTTGGCTTGCACCTTCTTCCAAAGGTCATCTGGGCATGTCTCAATGACGGGTGGCCTGTTGGAAGCTTGCTTGCTCGATTCGGCCAAGTGTTCTGGTGTATAGACCCTGCCGATCCTTGTCATTCCTTGTGCAGCAGTAGCTTCTTTGATCTTGACCTTGCCTTCCTTCTTGCCTCAGCTACATAATCCCATGGTACAACATTAGTTTAGAAGGGTGGCATGGTTTGCACCGCCACTGTGATTAGTGCAGCTATCTTTACTTCGAACGGAACATGCGCCTTAGCAGTTGGCATGACCTCAACCTCAAACGGCGCAGGTGCATTTGCCGGTGGTGTCACTTCAAACTCAAAAGGTATTGACGTAGATACCTCAACATCTCCGGCTAGTTGAATCTGGACTATGATAGGATTAACAGTGATTGTTGGCTTATTTGGGTCATCATCTTCTATGATCAACCCGATCGACCCCTCTGGTCCTAATCTTTTTCTACCTCGATCATGTTGATGCCTCCTCCCTTGTGTTATGGGAGTGATTTTTTGCGTACATTGGGAGTGGATTCCTTTGCTATAATAACCTTATTATCAATCAAAGACTGTATCTTATCTTTCAGCGAGCGGCATTCCTCAATCGTGTGTCCCTTTATGCCGGAATGGTATGCACATGTTTTATTTGGATTAACCCATTGAGAGGGATTCTCAGGGTTGGCAGCAGGGATGGGAGTGACATAACTAGCAGCTTTCAGTTTTTCATACAACTGGTCGATAGGTTCAGCAATGGCAGTGTATTGTTTAGGAGGTCTGCGATCAAATTTGGTCGAGGTCTAGGAATATTTTGGCGAGCAGGGGGTGACTGATAGTGGGATGGTTGAGAGTTATGGGTATGGTAAACAGGAGGGCAGAGAATATCTGGGAGAAGTAGGCTGATAGGTAGGTGGTGGAGATGACTGATATGTTAGTGGAGGCGCTGATTGGTATGTGGGCGAGGGTGCTTGGTATGTTTGTGAAGGCGCAGGTTGATATGTAAGTGGGGGTGTTTGGTAGGTTTTATATTTCAGTGGGGATTTGGTTCTCTGTGCAACCATCACGGCTCCCACATCTCTCTTCTTAGACACACCACTAGACTGTAGGGCCTTATTTGTAGCTTGTAAGGCCTCAAAGTTGGTGATCATACAACTTTTAATTCCTTCCTCAATTCTCTCACCCAATTTGATAATATCAAAGAATTTATGGTTCTCAATCACCATCAACCCGCTCGTAATATTATGGATCCTGGGCTCGGACAAAGAAATTATTCATTTGTGCTTCGTCTAAGGCGGGCCTGACCTTAGCAACTTCAGATCTCCAGCGAGTAGCATACTCGCGAAAAGTTTCTGTAGGCTTCTTCTTAAGATTCTGAATGTAGAACACATATGGCGCGTTCTCTGTATTAAACCTGAACCGGTCCATGAAGTCTGATGCCATGCTTACCTAATTTGACCATTTCCTGGGGTCTTGGCTGATGTACCAAGAAAGAGCATCCCCTGTTAAGCTCCTCATAAATAGCTTCATGTGAATCTTTTCATCTTTTCCTACTCCAACCAGTTTATCACAGTATGTCCTCAGATGGACCCTCGGGTAACCTGTACCATCGAAAATTTCAAACTTAGGAGGTTTTTACCCCCTCGGGCAGTTCGACGTCAGGCTATATGTAGAGGTCTTCATAGTTCAACCCGTCAACTCCTTTGTTTCTCTCAATGCCTTAAACCCGGCTGGTCAGCTTGTTAAGTTCTTCAGCCAAATTCTTGATAAGAAAATGCTTTTCACTAGATTCAGGTATGTGTGAGATGGGTTGGGTTGAGTGCGGCAGAGTCTCCACGTAGATGGGGTTGTTATAATGGCATGGCGCCTGGGTATAGAGGTGGTCATTTGTGGTGTTTTGTGATTCAGGGACGATCAATGGGGTGTTTCTCGAAGTGTGGAAAGTGTTGTATTGTGGTGGAATAGTTGGATTTTTCGGTGGAGTTGTATGGTGATGAGTTGTGGGAGGATTGTGCTTGTTAGGGTGTTCTGAGGAGGTATGGGATTTTGGGTGTTTGGATGATTGACGTCTGGCACACTGAGTGTGAAGGATAGGTTTTCCAAATTCCGGACCTGCTTGAGCTCCCTTTGGAGCTTCACCAACCTTTGCACTACCTGTGACATAGCCTCGTTCTGAACTTGACTACCCTAGCCGTCAGTGACCTCTACCCGTTCAACTGGTGTTGTGTTGTTCAAATATTCCATTTTTCCCTTGCCTTTGCTTCTTCCTTTGGGAGGACTATGAGGAGGAGAGGGTGGAGGGCCCCTGGATCTTGTGTAATATGATGATGATTCCAGAGTGCACGAACCAACCTTTGGGAAGGGGAATAATCAAAAGAAAGAAAACAAAAACAAAAACAAAAGGTAGCCAAGTCAGTGAGGATTATGAAAAAGTATTGCAATATTTAAACACATAGTGCGGGAATATAAAGCGTGTCCTAATTTGAGAAACCTCGTTGTGCTCGAGGTAGGCCTAGCGACAAATTGATTTATAGAACTTAAATGCCGGAATGCCTCATTTCATTAATGTAAAAATAGACGAATCCAAAACGGTACTAAAATAATAAATAATAAATAAAGTCACTAATGGCCATTGGCCTTATTGCATTGATAAAGCGAAAAAGGAAATCCTATTCTACTTGGTCCCAGATGGTCCTTCCCCAGATTCGGTATCCTTGATCCCATCGAACAGGTTTCCCAACTCGCGAAGTTCTAGCAGCAGGTATGCTCTGGCCAGATGTCCACCTTCATTCCCCTCAGCCGTTTGATAGTCTTCAACTCTTGTCTAGGAGAGACGGTAGGTTACCCAAGTATTTCGTGACGAGTGTCTTATCACTAGAATAAAGATCCTCCCACCAGTTCAGAAGCTTTGGGTGAATGTTGGTAACCATGCCAAATCTAGGGACTTCGTGCCTTATATTTCTGCAAGATAAACATGATTAGGCCCTTACCCCTACCAGACTCGACTATTTAACATTTGTGATTAGCATACAAGCATTTAGTTCTCCAAATAAATGCACAAATGTGATGATGTCCGTTGGGATTTATGAAAACCCGGTGGACTTTGGACGAGGCTGTCTTAAAGGCCATTGTGCTGACAACACATTAGCTTAGCTAGGTTTGACCATGATGCATGCAACAGTATAAGGGAGTAAGGTTTCTATGGGGTTTTAGATCGATACCCTTGAGCGGACAACTCAAGGGGGAAAGGCTCGGAACCGTCGACTGCACCGCTGATCGACTAGCTTTACCATAAATAAGCCTTTCCGAATTTAGGGGTGATATAAAATAGGAAGGCGCAACCATTCATCAAGCGTTGCTATAGGATTTTTTTTGGCACGAGTGGAGTATGATGTTGAGTATGATATGCAATAAATAAGCCGTAAAGGCATGTAGTCATGTATTTGCACATTGTGAAAGCAGTAAATACAACAGTTATAATTTACAAAGCGATTACAAAAGGGAACAAGGAAACATGTCAGTCTTGCTTTTGAGGAAAATTAAATGCTTGAAGGAAATAAAAAGTTAATTGCACATAATGGAAGAGGGAAGAGGTACACATTCACAAAGTGGTTTGAAATGGTAAAAACCCGAAATCCCCAGCAGAGTCGCCATGCTGTCGCGCCCCCTTTTTCAACTCCTCCTTTCGGATTAGTCGGGGTCTTGACATTATTGGGACGACTCGTTTACTTTTGGGAAAGAGGTATGCAAGGATTCGAAGAGTCGCCACCTAACGAATTAAGGTGCGTTAGGGCACCTATTTAGGGTCATTTACAAACAAGATTTAGATAAACAAAGAAAGGGTAAGGGCTTGAAATTACTCCAAGGGAAAGGTGTTAGGCACCCCTCAAAGTCCACAATTGATGTTCTCGGCCAAACAACTTTGTGAATTTAAGAAAGTAGAAAATAGGCAATTAATGTTTAAACAAGTAAAGAGTTTGGAAAGATTCGAAGTCTAAGCACACATGTGTCACAAAAGTTTGAGAAATATTTAATATCTAAGTAACGTTTTGAAAGAATTATAATCTAAACCTGTATACAAAGGATAGGGAGTCCTAGTTTGTTTGTCATATGGATTACATCAGTACAATACCCGGTAATCACTCCTAAAAGAGGGGCTACACGTGATATTAGCGCACCGGTCATCATATCCACATCTACCATTCCCACCGCTTAGCGGTTAGTAAAGCGAGTGTTGGTCAGCGACCTCTATTGCGTGTTGTTATCCGTCCCTTCTTAATGGCTCTGGAGGCATTTAGGACCTTTACCTATAAGGGCAGTTCTTTGGCAGACCCTCAGATTTAAAGGAAAAATACAAAGGCGACAAGCAAAACATATAGGACTTCAGCAAATAGGAACATGGAAGAGCAGATAAGAGGCTCAAGTTTATCTCCACAGACAATGCACATAAACAACACGACTCAAACACAAATAAGGGCAGTATAGGGTCCTAAGACATGGTGTCTAGGTAAGTTCAGAACATAAGCAGATATGCATATTTATTTCATAACTCAGAGACGGGCCCTAATCAGTTTAACTACTGATTTTAAGACCTGTTAAACATTAGGCAGCATGCACAAAGAGACAGATTTCAAGTCTTAACAATTTGATTACCTAAGGTTTGCCTAGGCGGGGGGGACAATGTATACTAATTACTAGAATTATTAGAGAAACTGTTGTAAAAACATGTTGTTCTAGGTGTTGCAAAGCACAGAATTATTTCCAGTTGTTTTAGAGAAACTGAGTGAAGTTGTTTTATACCTTTTTCATGCATCAGTAGTTAAGCTAGGTATAATTGAACGAATACGATCCTACAGCATGATATCTAATGCACAGGTAGAGATGCAGAATGATGCATATGCAGAATTCCAAAAAAACTAGTTGTTTAAG
Organism: Nicotiana undulata; assembly: GCA_005239495.1. Classification (NCBI taxonomy): domain Eukaryota; kingdom Viridiplantae; phylum Streptophyta; class Magnoliopsida; order Solanales; family Solanaceae; genus Nicotiana; species Nicotiana undulata. The sequence continues at coordinate 34,144 of ML297973.1, read as the reverse complement.
TGCAAAGTAGTCACAGTGTTAAGCATGGTTTCCAGACATACACAAGTGATAGTTTGTTAATGTTGTTTATCCTAGAATAAGGTATCTAAGTGTTCATAGCATGATGATACATGATTTCATGAACAATAATCCGTGTTAATATGTACCCTAGAACAGGATGCCTAAGTGATAAGCGATAGTACTGAAATAAGATGTTGAAACAATGTTCATAAAGCCTAAAGAGCATGATTTATAATGCATGATATGATTTGCACGTGTTAATCCTAAACATGAGTTATATTGCACAAATAGGAAATATAAATATAAGGACATGATTTCTACCCTTTGGCATGCATAGTTACCCTTTCCGTTTTCACTATCTGTCCCCAATAGTTGTTTACAAATAATTATTACAGACCATTTGTGAGAGTGCTTGATATAGTTTTGACAAGATTAAGTAGGAAACATCTTTTGAAAATAGACTGGTTTGAAATAAGCTTTGAAGAACAATAGAAGAGTTTTACTTTAGTGAAAGGAGTTTGAAAAGTAAGAGGGGTAGGATAATCAGAGTCTCGGAATCACAACAGTACACATAGGACAAGAGACAAGAACCAAAACAGGTTTAAAAATCACAAGCAGGGGAATGAGGGGTTGGGGACATGTAGGAAGCATATAGGGACAGGTACACAGTAAGCAAAGTGACACATAAATTCAAAATCAAAGAAGTCCTAAAATGGGTAAGGTACAACATGCATTTCAGGACTACAGGGAAACTAAAAATCATATAGCACAAATTGTTATAGGCCAGTATAAAGAAAGCAGAATCATACTGAAATATGCCAAAGGGGGTCAACATGTTGAGGGGATACATGACATGTAATATGGAATCAGTGTAACCAAGTTAAGTGCAAAAACCACAGCAAAACCATAAGCAGAAACATATCAGAAACAGGATGAATTGAAGCATTAAGAGAAACATAGTGTTTTTGAAACTCGAATTGTAATTAGGACATACCAGATAGGATATGTCAAACACAGGATGAAGAACTTAAGGAGTAGAATAATCAGTTTTTGCTTGCAGCCGACTGATAATAGCAGGTAATCATAAGAGAAACAGAAGAAAGTATATGTGTATGTCAGAGAGAGCTTTGAACAGTGTGTGTTCGTGTGTTATGCTAATGAGAGAGTAGAGTATATATAGTTTTGAAAGTAGTCAAAAATAAGGTAAAGTCCATAGTCGAGCAGTAAATAAGGAATAAGAATCAGTCAATCACCAAATCAGTTTAAGTGCTTCCCCTAATTAAGGGGTTAAATTTCAAATGGTAATAAACATATAATCAATAAGGTAATTTCAGCAAAGTAAAAGTAAGAGAGATATGATCAATAAGGAAAGGCACCATATGAGGCACATAAGGAAATAAATTTCAGCATAGTAAAAGTATAACGCATGTAATAGAGGCTAAGTTCAAAATATTCCAATTAAGGAAAGAACATGTTAATTAATTTGACAAAATTATTCATAGAAATAAAGCAGGAAATTTAGGAAATCAACAAGAAAACCTCGAGTGGTACTCAATTCGCAGGAAATCTGCATTAATCAAGGAGAATATCACACATGTAAGGAGATACTCAAAATCAGTAGAGAATATTGTGTAAAAATCACTAAAGTACTAATCACAATCGTTCAAAGATTCAAGGTTGCAAATAGTACTGATTTAAGCGGAATAAACACACATTAGGTGAACTCAGAAACCCTAATCACACAAAGTTAGGGATTCACATAGATCACAACAAATAATTAAGGGACTTAGAAAAATAAACATAATTTAGGCAAAAGTAACTAAGAGTCAGAAATCCTAATAGCAAGCATAGAGAAAATATCACAAGAAATGACAAAGTACTCATGAAAGCGAAGTAGTCGTACTTGAACAGGTGAAACATTATCGCAAAATAGACTCAGAATCACAGATTGAAATAAAGAAATTTGGGGTTTCTATCAAAAATGACTCAAACAAAAGGGAAAAGCTCAATTAATGTTTAAACATGGTAAAAATCAAGAAATAATGCTAAGAAATTAGAAAGAGGACTGTTTTGAAAAAGATTTTAACAACCCTAGTTTGAAAATTGAAGAATTGTTTAGGGAAAAATCTTGTGGTAAAACATCAAAAGAACTCCTAATATGCATAGATCTGTTACAGATCTAGAAAAATCAAAATTTTAGAAGTTAGGGTTTCAAAGAGAGAACCCAGAGAGGAGAAGAAAAAACTCAAAAGTCACCGGTTTTAGTCGGAAAGTAATAAGATCTTACTCGGACGGCCATGGATGGCTGGAAAAAATGGCATGAGATCATAGGAGGTGAGTGAACCGCCTCTGGTTCACTTGAGGGCTTCAAGAGTAGTGACACACGTTAAGGAGGGATCCATGAGATTGTGGGTGGTGAAACCACCATGCTTTCCGGCAAGGCGACGGCCGGAGAAGGGGTCAGGTTTAGCGGAGGGAGCTGAAGAGATGAGAGAGTTGAGAGAGAGAGAGTTGAGACAGCTGAGTTGGTGAGGGGAAAAATGAGAGAGGGGGGAGGGTAGTCTTTAGTTTTAATTTTGGAAGGAGGAATCTAGACCGTTGATCAATTTTGATCAACGGTCGAGATTAATTTCTAATTGGGCCGGGTAGCTTAGGTTTGGGCTTGGGGGTCTGTTGGGTTATGTAATTTGGTTAGGGGTTAGGCCATTTTTGGGCTATAATTAAAATAAGGGTGGCTAATTGTTAAATTGTAAAGACCCTTGAAATCCTTAACTGAAACGATGCCCAGTTAGATCCATATGTTGTTATAGTTGTAGGGAGATGATCAATATGGATTTTGTGGTAGGATTATCCCATACTTCGCGCAAGTTTGACTCAATTTGGGTGATAGTGGATTGGCTCACGAAGTCAGCGCATTTCTTGCCGGTTAAGTCCACCGACGCTGCGGAACAATATGCTCAGTTGTATATCATGGAAATAGTCAGGCTCCATGGCACTCCAGTTTCCATTATCTCGAATCGAGGGGCCCAATTCACATTTAATTTTTGGAAGAAATTTCAGCAAGGTTTGGGGACGCAGGTAAATCTCAGCACATCTTTCCACCCGCAGGCTGACAGACAAGCAGAGCGGACCATCCAAACGCTCGAGGACATGTTGCGTGCTTGTGTGCTTGATTTTAAAGGTAGCTGGGATGATCATTTGCCACTTATAGAATTTGCTTATAACAACAGCTTTCATGCCAGTATTCAGATGGCGCCATTTGAGGCCTTGTATGGTAGAAGATGTAGGTCGCCGATTGGGTGGTTAGAGGTTGGAGAGGCCAAACTATTAGGACCAGATCTCATGCATCAAGGTATGGAGAAAGTTAGAATCATAAAGAAGCGGTTGAAAACTGCTCAGAGCCGTCAAAAATCCTATTCGGACATTCGTCACAGGGATTTGGAGTTCGAAAAAGATGATTAGGTGTTCTTGAAGGTATCTCCCATGAAGAGGGTCATGCGGTTTGGAAAGAAAGGAAAATTAAGTCCAAGGTATGTCGGTCCATATAGAATCACTCAAAGGATAGGACAGGTAGCGTATAGGCCGGAGTTTCCCCCTGAAATGTCATTGGTGCACCCGGTGTTTCATGTGTCCATGTTGAAGAAAGTGGTTGGAGATCCGTCTGCCATCGTGCCGGTTAAGACCATTGAGGTTAACAAAGAATTGTCGTATGAAGAAGTTCCAGTTGCTATTCTTGATAGACACGTCCGTAAGTTGAGAAACAAGGAAATCGCATTGGTAAAAGTATTATGGTGAAACCAGCAAGTCGAAGAGGCTACCTGAGAAGCCGAGAATGAAATGGAAAAGAAGTACCCTCATTTGTTTGAATAGTCAGGTAATGGCCTATGAAGTTGTTTTCTTCAGATATTAGCACTACTTACTGGATTGAGTAACCCTTTCCCTAGCCATCTTTTCCTTTATGATACTTTGATTTGTTTTGTTTTATGTTCTATTGTGTTGACTGATTGTATGAAGTTCGTTGAAATGTGTTTCAGGGGCTCTCTGACAGGTGGATAGGCCTAATTTCAAAGGAAACTCTGGCAAAATGTTCAGAAAAATTGGGAGTTAGTTAAATTTGATGGTTGGCATATAGTATATTCGAACCTAAGTGAATCCTCGATCCTCATTCGAGGACGAATGATCATAAGTGGGGGAGGATGTAAAGACCCATTGAATCCTTAACCGAAATGATGCGTAGTTAGATCCCTATGTTGTTATAGTTGTAGAAATTCTTCGCGGCGAGCAAGCTCGCCGAGGTTCGGACCTTTAGGATTGAAAAAGTACCCTACTGACTTAGATGAAATTTTTTGCAAAGGATACAGATCTGCGGCCCACTATGCGATCACAAACCTGCTTTGCGGGCCGCATAATGGCCGCAGAGTAGGGCATGTGATTGCCTAATTTGAGGGCAATAATGCGGTCCAAAATGCGACAACATAACTGTTATGCGGTGCATTATGCGATCGCATAACAGTTATGGGGGCCACATAGTGACCGCATAACCGGACAGTTGGCTCGCCCAGTTGAAGCCACTTTTGCGGGCCACATTTCCGTTTTGCGGTCGCATATGCGACCGCATTTTTTAGTCGGAGCACCCTATTTTCTAAATTTTAAACCCGACCCCAAATCAATATATGACACTTCCCCACCTATTTTAGACCATTTTTTGACTTTATAGAGAGAGGGAGAGAGGTCCTAGTGTGAGAGAAGCTTCCCTTATCATCAAGATTCATCCACAATCATCACCAAGGACTTGGGAATAATCACATAGGGTTAAATTTTCACTCACTCAAAGAGGTAAGTTTCTTTTACACTAACTCTAAATTCCATTGATGTAGTTAAAATGGGCCATGGGTGAATAGTTCTTGGGGAGTAAGGATAGGGACTTTGCATGCATGAGATTCTAGATTATGTGTGGGTAAATAAAGGCAAAAATAGAAAGAAATGGGGGATGGGACCCTAGCAAGTTCGTAATGGAAGTTTAATGCTAAATTAAGCTAGGTCTATGATCAAATTCCTAATTTTGGGTTCAATTGTGCTACATTGTGAAATAGACTGAAGGTGCTAAGGGTTTCGGCATTTGAGGTAGAAATTAATGAAAGACCCAATTGAGGTATGTACGGTTAACTCTAATCTTCATAGGATGAACCTATTGATGATCAAATACCGGGTATGAGTCCCTTGTTTGATTCTCTGAAGGATTGATGGTTTCAATGTGATAAGTTGGGAAACTCCTGTTTCCATATTGTTCTAAGTTGCTACCATGTCACTATGCTGCTTGAAAATGTAAATTATGATTATCGTGCTATTTTCTTTATTATGTGTACGAATACTTATATGTTGGTTCTAGTTGATATGAAGGATGATTATATGAAACTGTTAAAGAGAGGAATGTAACACAAATGGTTGGATATGTCCAAGTGACAAGAACTGTATAATAAATGATGGAAAAGAAATATGAACCAAATAATTAAATTGATATGGTTATGTCCCAAAGTGAGATGGCTTAGCCGATCGGGCCGAGATCGGACTCCATGTTGTACACATGGTGGTATTTGCATCGAAATATGATATTGGTAATGTCTCACTATTTCAAATGAGATGGCTTAGCCGATCGGGCCGAGATCGGACTCCATGTTGTACACATGGTGGTATTTGCATCGAAATATGATATTGGTAATGTCTCACTATTTCAAATGAGATGGCTTAGCCGATCGGGCCGAGATCGGACTCCGTGTGATAATGACACGGTGGTATTATGAACTATGATGCTGATGATGTCTCACTTGGGATGGCTTATTCGGTCAGGCCGAGACCGGACTCCGTGTAAAAGACACGGTGGTATTATGAAAATTGTGGAACTTGGTTATAAAGGACTACTATTCAAAAGATGAAATGACAGATTAAGAAACCATGGTGACTCTTATTTGTGTTACTCCTATTTCTGTGAAATTTTATTTGATGCCTCTTCGCATTACTACATGTTTGTTGTTTGTTCTATCCAGAGTAGAGTTTTTTCATATATACTAGTACTATTCAATGGTACTAACGTCCCTTTTTCCGGGGGCGTTACATCTTCTTATGGATGTATGTGGCTCTGTAGCTGGTAGCGCTGATTGTCGGTAGTGGTGCCTTCTCCTCCTCCTTATAGCAGTTTCGGTGATCCCCATTTCCTCTCGGGGCCGTGTATAAAACGTGTTGCTCTCCTTTTGTATATGTTGTTCTATTTTGAGGTATTGCCGGTGCCATGTCTCCAGCGGAACCATGTTCGTCTTCTTTATCTTAGAGCCTTCGTAGACACTCATGTGGGTCATGTATGTTGTTGGGTAGTTGTTGGGTTAACGTGTAACTGTAATCCCATCCCATAAAGATTATAATTAGCATGTATGTTTTGGAAGACCTAATTTTTTAATATCGGTGTATAAGAAAGAATTGATTAATATTATGAACGTACGCTTTGATTTATTTCTTGCTAACTCAGTGAACGATGTTAAACATAATCACGGGGCGTAAATGAGACGGGTAGGAAAGGCTAAATAGGCTTGCTTGACCGGGTTCACTCGGTTAAGCCTCGGTCGCGTCCCCCAGGGTTGGGGCGTGACATAAATACCTAATTAAATTAAATAAAGCAATTCATAAAAATAGCTACTAATTGTATAAAAATGAAATTGATGCTTAGAAAATAAATTAAAATGATTACTTAGTATTTAAAATATAAAATGACTAATTACTGGATAAAAAAATAGTATAGAACATATGATTAGGCTATAATTGCAAAGTTATTGCAATTATAGCCAAAGAATGCCAATTTGGCTAATCGTGAAATAATTTGGTCTTAATAGGACCAAAAATAATAAATTAAATCAAGAAATATATTTGAAATCATTTGTAATGCTATTTTGTAATTATCTATTGGAAATAAAATGCTAGATAAATTAAAATAAATTAATAAGAAATATAGGAAAATTATAGAAAAATACCAATTGCTATGAAAGCATGATTTTCAAGGTATATATGCTAATTAAAAGTATTCTGAGAAAAAATTGGGTATCAACACCCACGACTGTGAAATGTGATGAGACAATGCAGCATAAGGATAGTGATTCGGAGGACCTGGAAGATGATATAATACCTGAGGAAATCGTCAGCGAAGTAGAGAATTTTGAAAACAAACCGAAGTCTAATTTGGAGGAAACTAAGGTCGTAACTCAGGGGATTCAGAAACGGTCAAGGAAACAGGTATAAGCATTCATCTATCACCATTAGAGAAAGAAGAGTATATCAGATTCCTAAAGGAGTATGAGGAAATCTTTGCATGTTCCTACGACGATATGACTGCTTTAAACACATCCATAGTAGCTCACAAGTTACCCACCAATATCATGTGTCCGCCGGTAAAGCAGAAGCTCAGAAAGTTCAACCCAGATATGATTTTGAAGATAAAAAAAGGAGGTCACCAGGAAATTCAAAGACAAGGTTCACCGAGTGGTCGAATACCCGACCTGGTTGGCCAACATTGTGCTAGTTCCGAAAAAAGATAGGAAAGTTAGAGTATGTGTCGATTACCGAGATCTGAACAGAGCAAGTCCTAATGATGATTTCACGCTGCCCAACTTACACATACTGGTAGAAAACTATGCCAAGCATGAACTCCAATCCTTTGTGGATTGCTTTGCATGATACCATCATATTTGGATGGATGAAGAGGATGCCGAAAAGACCGCCATATCACACCATAGGGAATATATTGTTACAAAATGATGTCGTTTTATTTGAAGAATATTGTGGCCACCGACATGAAGGCCATGACAACTATCTTCCACAAAATGATACACAAGAAAATAGAGGTGTACATGGATGATGTTATCATAAAATCTAAAAGGAGTTCGGATCACATAGCAGACTTCAAGAAATGTTTTCACTGGCTTCAGAAATACAATTTGAAGTTGAATCCTACAAAATGTACCTTTGGAGTCCCTGCTTGAAGGTTGTTAGGTTTCATCGTAAGTCGTCGAGGTATTGAGTTAAACCCGTAAAAATTCAAAGTTATCTAGGACTTGCCGCCTCCAAAGAATAAGAAAGATGTGATGAGCTTTCTAGGGAGCCTAAATTACATCAGCCGCTTTATAGAACAATCAATGGTGATATGTGAGCCAATACTCACAATTTTGAGGAAAGATGCTGCAACGAGCTGGACTGAAGAATGCCAAAAGGCCTTCGACAAAATCAAGGAGTATTTATCTAAATTGTCCGTTCTGGTCCTACCAGAACTAGGATGACATCTACTGCTTTATCTGTCTGTGTTGAATTTGGCTTTTGGCTGCATTCTATGACAACATGATGAAACAAGAAGGAAGGAGCTGGCAATATGTTACCTGAGCAAGAAGTTCACACCCTACGAAGCCCGGTACTCTTTGTTAGAATGCACTTGCTATTCTTTGACATGGATAGCCCAGAAGTTGAGACATTATTTATGTGCGTACTCCACATATCTCATATTAAGGATGGATCCGCCAAAATACATATTTCAGAAACCCATGCCTACGGGTAAGTTCGAAAAGTGGAATTTATTTCTAAGTGAGTTCGACATCGTCTATGTAACTCAGAAGGCAGTCAACGGGAAAGCATTGGCGGATCACTTGGCAGAAAATCGCGTAACGTATTTTCTCAACGAGGAGGTATCGTTTGTATGAGAAGATATCGACGGAGCAGCAAACTTCAAAGGAATTGGTATCAGAGCTCTCTTAGTATCATAAACCGTTCAACACTATACGATATCCGCAAAACTCTGGTTTCCTCGTACCAACAATATGACGGAATATGAGGCCTACATCTTGGGACTTAGGTTGGCCATTGACATGAATGTCCAGGAATTGCTGGTAATCGGAGATTCAGACCTATTGGTACACCAGCTTCTAGGAGAATGGGACACGAAGAACACCACATGTAAAGACACGTAGAATTCTTAACTAGAAATGATGCCCGGATAGAACCCCATGTTGATATAACTGTAGAAATTCTTAAATCAGACCTTTTTGGAGTGAAAAGTATCCCAGGACTTAGAGATTGAATTTTTTCAAGTTTGTGTGAATCTACAGTCTACTATGCGATCGCATATCAAGTATGCGGACCGCATAGGGGTCGCATAGTTGGACAGATTACTGTCCATTTTGAGGACAGCTATGCAATCCAAAAATGCGATCACATATCATGTATGCGGGCTGCATAGTTGTCACGTAATTGCACCTAAGTTTTTGCAGAGGGAGTTATGCGGCGCACTATGCGATCGCATAACAGGTATGCGGACCGCATAGTTTTCGCATACCCAGGAAGGTTCCTTTTCTTTTTGGCCAAGCTGAAGGCCAATAATGAGGCAGGTTTGCGAACTGCATAACCGGAATGCGATCACATTCCGGACCGCAAACCTGCATCGGGGCTCCTATTTCCTAATTTTTAAAACTCGACCCCCAGCCTAATATAACACCATCCCTCATAATTTTAGCTATTTTATCAGAGAGAGTGGGTTCTAGTGAGAGAGAGTCCCAACTTCATAAATTTGATCCACCATCACTACTCAGGCCTGGAATTGATCGAGTAGGGGACCATTTTCTTCACTACAAGAGGTAAGCTTCAACCCTATCAATCTTAGTTTCCAGGTTTATGTTTAAATGAAACATGGTTAGGTAAGTTCATGAAGATGGGGGTAGGAATCTTGCATGCATGTAACCAACTAGTCATAATCTAGTAAAGGGAAATGGTTTAGAGTAATCTTTCACTAAAAAGAGGCCATTTAATCAAAAGGAACACCTAGTGGTTGATAGAATGCTCAAGTGAGATCGAGACATGATCATTATTCCTAATTCTAAGATCAATTGTGCCACATTGTGAACTAGATTGAAGGTGCTAGAAGGTACGGTGAATTGTGGTAGAAATCTAAGGAAAAATCCCAAATTATGTATGGCTAACTCTAATCTTCAGAGGATAAACCTATTAGTGTTCACTTTCCGGGTATGATTCTCTTGTTTAATGCTCTATGGAATTTATGTGCCTTATGTGTCAAGTTGAAAAATTCTTGCTTCTATGTCGTTATATGTTACTACCATATCATTATGCTATTTGAGTGTATGAATTGTAATCATTATGCTCTTTCTCTTACTATGTGTGCAAATCCTCTTATATAATGGTTGTGGTAGATGTGAAGGATTGAATTGATATGAAATGTGAATCAAAGGATTGAATTGATGTGAAATATGAACCAAAGTATTGAAATGATATGAATATGAATCAAAAGAGTGAAATGATATGTGATGTGAATCAAAATATGGAGGATGATAAAAGTGAACTAAAAGATCAAAGAAATAACAGGGAATGTCCTAGGGTGAGATGGCCTATCCGATCGGGCCGGGATCGGACTCCATGCCGTACACATGGAGACATGAAATTGAGATATGATGTTGATTCTGTCGGTGAGAGACCGGATCCATCCGGTAAGATACCGGACTCCGTGTGAACATGCCACGGTGATGATGTGAGTTATGATGTTGTTGAGGGCCTCACCTAGGATGGCTTAGCCGGTCGGGCCGAGACTAGACTCCATGTGACAACGACACGGTGGTTCAGTAATAATAATAATAATGCTTGAACTCAAAAAATCATTAACCAAAAGATGGAAAAACGGGATAAGAAATACAGCGACTCTTATTTGTGTTTTCCCCTACTTCGGTGAATTGTTATATGATGTCTCTATTTGTATCATTGTCTGTTGATGTTTATCTTGTCTAGAGTAGGTTCGTTCATACATACTAGTACTATTCAATAGTACTAACGTCCCTTTTGCCGGGGGCGCTACATCTTTTAAATGGATGTAGGTGGTTCTGTAGCAGGTAGCGTTGATCGACGATAGTGGTGCTTTCTCCTCCTCCCTTCAGCAGTTTTGGTGAGCCCCATTTCCTCCCGGGGTCGTGTGTAGATACATGTTGATCTCTTTTGTACATGTTGTCCCTTTTGAGGTATAGCCGGGGCCTTGTCGCCGGCAGGTCTATGTATATTTCTTCGAACTCTTAGAGGCTCCGTAGACACTTTTGTGGGTTAAGTATATAGATTTTGGGTAGTTGTTGGATTTGATCGTAATCCTGATTCCGTATCGTGAATATTGTTATTAGTATGTATGTTTTAGAAGATCTAATACTTAGTAAGGGTGAAAGAGGAAAATAGACTTAATGTTATGAATATATATATGCTTTTGGTTTATCTCTTGCTACCTCATGTAAATAATGTATGATATAAACACGGGGATAAATGAGTTGGGTAGGAAAGGCTAATCAGACTTGCTTGACCGGGTCACTCGGTTAGGCGCCGGTCGCGCCCCTCGGTTTTGGGGTGTGACAAACTTGGTATCAAGGCCAAAGGTTTTAAAAGTGTCCTAGGATGTCTCAGAGCCGTGTCTAGTAGAGCCTTCTTATCGGTGTGTTGTCGACCACATCTATAATTACGGGGTTGCTTGAACATTTAGGAATACTACCCTTCATTGTTATTCTGTATCATGCGAGGAGTGAAAGGTAAGGTTGTTTCTCTCTAACTCGTGCATTGTTTTAACTTTCAGTAAATGGCACCCAGGAAGAAAGCTCGACTCGGCCTAGAGGCCAATGCCACCCCAGGAGTGGCCATAAATTCTCAATCTGATGGTGCGGGTGAGAATAATTCCCCGACTATGAATCAACCTGACTCCTCCACTCCAGGCCAGATTCTAATTCCTGCTCTAACGGAGGGTGCTACAATCCCTCCCGCTGATATTACTGATCCTCTTCCAGCCCCAGCTCCTGGTCCTGGTATTTCTGAAGGGGACCTTAGGGGAGCTATTCAGATGTTGACGCAATTGGTGGCCTCTCAGGCCCAGAGATCAAATATTGCCCCCACATTCTCTAGCGGGAAAGGGGATTCCTCAGGTTCCAGGGTTAACCGGTTTCTTCAGTTAGCTCCTCCATAGTACACAGGTACTGACCCCGAGGCTGATCCTCAGAATTTTATCGATGAGAGCAAGACCCTCCGAGTTATGCATGCTACTGAGACAGAGGGAGTAGAGTTGGCATCTTACCGTCTGAAAGGGGCGGCGTATTCATGGTTTGAGATGTGGGAGGATTCTAGTGAGAAGGGGATCCCTCCAGCGAGGTGGAGTGAGTTTGAAGATGCCTTCATAGATCATTTCTTGCCCGCCGAGATTAGGGAAGCCCGAGCACCAGAGTTTGAGGTCCTCAAGCAAGGTAATAGAAGTGTATAGGAATATCATATGGAATTTGTGCGCCTATCCAAGTATGTTGTTCATATGATACCGACCATGGAGGCCCGAGTTCGCCGGTTTGTGCAGGGCCTTGGTCCCTTGGTTGTTAATGAAGCTGCTACAACTGCTCAACATTCTGACATGAACTATGGGAAGATTTTGAGATTCGCCCAGGCTACAGAGGATCGGAAGTTGAAGCTAAGGATGGATCGAGAAGGTGGTAACAAGGCTCGGTCAGCGGGCAATCTTGGGAGTTTATTCAGAGATGGGAGATCGGTTCCTCGGGATGGGTCATCAGGGCCATCCCAGTCTTATGCTTTGTCTTCAGCTAGTGCCTCGCTATCAGGGCACAGTCATCAGCAGGGAGGTTGCTTTGGGCCCGGTCCAGGTAGCAGTAGGTTCCACCATCAGGGTCGATTAGGAAAGAGCTTCCAGCAGCAGCAGAGGACTATCTGTCTTAAGTCTGGGAAGTGGAATTCGGGGCTCTGCCACCTGGACATGCCATTACGTTATGGGTGTGGGAGGAGAGGTCATATTCAGAGAGACTGCCATTCATCCAGCCAGGGAGCAGGTTGGGGTATCGCCTAGCCATCCAGTTCTTTAGTTGCTACATTCTCAGCACGCCCTCCAGCCCGAGGCCCTCCAGCCCGAGGCCCTCCAGCACCAGCAGGGCGTGGTGCAGCTAGGGGTGGTGCACGGGGTCGGGGAGGACCCAGCGGGTTCTATGCCCTGAGTGGTCGTCAGAGTGCAGAGGCTTTTCTAGATGTCGTCATGGTATTCTGACTGTCCAATCTCATGATGTGTATGCCCTTATTGATCTCGGGTCTTCCTTCTCATATATTACTCCTTTATTGCTTCAAGTTTTGGGATAGAACCAAAACATCTTCATGAGTCGTTCTCAGTGTCGACTCCAGTTGGTGAATCTATTACGGCCGCGCAAGTTTATAAGAATTATGTTGTCACGGTGTGTGGTCGGGATACCACGGCCGATCTTATTGAGCTAGGAATGGTTGATTTTGATGTAATAATGGGGATGGATTGGCTCTATTCATAATTTGCTAAATTCGACTGTTGAACCAGAATTATGAGGCTTGATTCCCTAATGAACCATCTATTGAGTGGGAGGGGAATAATATTGTGCCAAGGGGTAGGTTTATTTCCTACTTTAAAGCCTCAAAAATTATCAGAAAGGGGTGCATATACCATTTGGTCCGGGTTGCGCACACCTCTTCAGAGGTGCCTGCTCCCGAGTCTGTGCCTATTGTGAATGAATTCCTTGATGTTTTTTTGGATGAACTTCTTGGGATTCCACCAGATAGAGAGATAAATTTCGGGATTGATGTATTGCCAGACACGTAGCCAATATCTATTCCACCGTACAGGATGGCGCCAGCAGAATTGAGGGGGTTAAAAGAGCAATTGAAGGATCTTCTAGAAAAGAGTTTCATTCGGCCAAGTATGTCGCCTTGGGTCGCACCGGTCCTTTTTTCAGAAAGAAAGATGGATCGCTGCGAATGTGTATTGACTACCGGCAGCTCAACAAGGTCACAATCAAGAACAAATACCCATTTCCTCGGATAGATGACTTGCTCGACCAATTGCAAGGTGCTAGGTTATTTTCAAAAATTGATTTGCGGTACGGGTATCATCAACTAAAGATAAGGGAGCAGGATATTCCTAAGACCGCCTTCAGGGCTCGGTATGGGCACTTTGAATTTTTGGTAATGTCTTTTGGGCTAACCAATGCCCCAAAAGCTTTCATGGACCTTATGAATCGGGTCTTCAAGCCATTTCTTGACTCTTTTGCGATAGTCTTCATCGACAATATCCTTGTTTATTCACGAAGTCAGGAAGATCATGATAATCACCTCAGGGCAGTTTTGCAGACTCTTCATCAGCACCAATTGTATGCAAAGTTCTCAAAATGAGAATTTTGGCTAGAATCAGTTACCTTTTTGGGCCATGTTGTCTCCAAGGAATGGATTCAGGTTGATCCCCAAAAGATCGCAGCTGTGAAAGATTGGCCTAGACCAACAACCCCGATAGAGATTCGCAGTTTCTTAGGTTTAGCTGGATATTATCGGAGGTTCATGGAAGGATTCTCCACTCTCGCCTCCCCATTGACTAAGCTGACGTAGAAAGTGGTCAAGTTCCAGTGGTCCAATGCTTGTGAAAGGAGTTTCCAGGAATTGAAATCAAGATTGACTTCGGCGCCGATGTTGAATTTGCCATAGGGTATAAAGGGGCTTGTGGTGTATTGTGATGCTTCAAGGGTTGGTCTGGGGTGTGTGTCAATGAAATGCGGTAAGGTTATAGCTTATGCCTCGAGGCAGCTTAAGAATCACAAAAATAATTATATGATGCATGATTTGGAGCTTGCAGCAGTTGTCTTTGCTTTGAAAATCTGGTGGTACTATTTTTGTGGGGTCCATGTGGACGTGTTCAAAAACCATAAGAGTCTCTTGTATCTATTCAAACAGAACGAGTTAAACTTAAGGCAGAGGAGATGATTTGAATTGCTCAAAGATTATGATATGAATATCGTGTACCATCCAAGGAAAGAATGTGGTGGCAGACGCTCTTAGTAAGAAATCCATGGGTAGTTTGGCTCACTTAGAAGCAAGACAGAGGCCTTTGGCTCGAGAGGTTTACCAGTTGGCCAGTCTGGGGGTTTGTCTTACGCCCTCAGACGAAGGGAATGTTGTGGTGCATAACAAAGTTGAATCTTCACTTGTGGCGGAAGTTAAGGAAAAGCAATTCAATGATCCAGCAATGGCACGATTAAGAGAGTCAATTCTTAATCACAAGACCATAGCTTTTTCAATTAGCAAGGATGACGGTGTTTTGCGGTGCCAATGGAGACTATGTGTTCCGGATGTGGATGACCTTCGGGAGAGGATAATGGCAGAGGCTCACAATTCTAGATATTCCGTACACCCAGGTTCTTTGAAAATGTATCACGATCTCAAGGAAGTTTATTGGTGGAATAGCATGAAGAGGGATGTGGAGGACTTTGTGGCTAAGTGCCCAAACTGTCAGCAAGTGAAGGCCGAGCATCAGAGGCCCGGTGGGTTGGCGTAGCTTATAGAAATATCAATGTGTAAATGGTAGGGTTAGCCCGCACTCCGCGCAAGTTTGACTCAATTTGGGTTATAGTAGATCGACTCACGAAGTCAGCACATTTCTTGCCAGTCAAGTCCACCGACACTACAGAACAATATGCTCAGTTGTATATCAAAGAAATAGTCAGGCTCCATGGCACTCCAGTTTCCATTATCTCGGATCGAGGGGCCCAATTCACAGGTAACATTTGGAAGAAAATTCAGCAAGGTTTGGGAACGCAGGTAAATCTCAGCACAGCCTTCCACCCGCAGACTGATGGACAAGCAGAACAGACTATCCAGACACTTGAGAACATGTTGCGTGCTTGTGTGCTTGATTTTAAGGGTAGTTAGAATGATCATTTTCCACTTATAAAATTTTCTTACAACAACAGTTTCCATGCCAGTATTCAGATGGCACCATTTGAGGCTTTGTACGGTAGGAGGTGTAGGTCTCTGATTGGGTGGTTCGAGGTTGGAGAGGCTGAATTGTTGGGACCGGATCTTGTGCGTCAAGCCATGGAGAAGGTTAGGATCATAAAGGAACGGTTGAAAACTGCTCAGAGCCGTCAGAAATCCTATTTGAACGTCGTCGCAGGGATTTGGAGTTCCACGTAGATGATATGGTATTCTTAAAGGTATCTCCGGGTCATGCGGTTTGGAAAGAAAGGGAAATTGAGCCCAAGATATGTCGGGCCGTATAGTATCACTCAAAGGACAGGACAGGTGGCATATAGGCTGGAGTTGCCCCCTGAAAATGTCATTGGTACACCGGTGTTTCATGTGTCCATGTTAAAGAAAGTGATTGAAGACCCGTCTGCCATCGTGCCGGTTGAGACCGTTGAAGTTAATGAAGATTTGTCGTATGAAGAAGTTCTGGTTTCTATTCTGGATAGGCAGGTTTGTAAGTTGAGAAACAAGGAAATTTCATCGGTTAAAGTATTATGGCAGAATCAACAAGTTGAGGAAGCCACGTGGGAAGCGGAGAATGAAATGAAAAAGAAGTACCCCCATTCGTTTGAATAAGTCAGGTAGTCGTTTATGAAGTCGGTTATCTCTAAATAATTGCATTACATGTCCTATTGCGTAGAGCCACCCCACTCCCCTAATCCCACGTTCTCTTGTGAATCCTTAATTAGTACTACATTTGTAAGTTATTGTGTTAACTGGATTATGTGGAATTTGTTGAAATAATTGAATTCTGTGTAATTTGTTGAAGTAACTGAATTATGTGGAATTCGTTAAAGTGTGTTTCGGGGGCTTTCTGACAGGTGGATAGGTCTAATTACAAAGGAAACTCTGGCGAAATTTTAAGGAAAAATCGGAGTTAGTGAAAATTTGGAGGTTGGCATATAGTGCTTTCAAACCCAAGTAATACCTTGACCTTCATTCGAGGACGAATAATTTTAAGTGGGGGAGAATGTAAAGACCCGTAGAATTCTTAACTGTAAACTATGCTCGGATAGAACCCCATGTTGATATAACTGTAAAAATTCTTAAATCGGACCTTTTTGGAGCGAAAAGTACCCTAGGACTTAGAGATTGAATTTTTTCAAGTTTGTGCGAATATGCGGTCCACTATGCAATCGCATATCAAGTATGCGGATCGCATAGTGGTCGCATAGTTGGACAGATTGCTGTTCATTCTGAGGACAGCTATGCGGCACAAAAATGCGATCGCCTATCATGTATGCGGGCCGCATAGTTGTCGCATAATTTCACCTAAGTTTTTGCGGAGGGAGTTATGCGGCGCACTATGCGATCGCATAACAGGTATGCGGACCGCATAGTTGTCGCATACCTAGGCAGATTCCTTTTCTTTTTGGCCCAGATGAAGGCTAATAATGCGGCAGGTTTGCGGACCGCATAACCGGAATGCGATTGCATTCCGGACCGTAAACCTGCATCAGGGCTCCTATTTCCTAATTTTTAAAACCCGACCCCCAGCCTAATATAACACCCATCCCTCATGATTTTAGCTATTTTCTGATAAAATAGAGAGAGGAGATAGTGGGTTATAGTGAGAGAGAGTCCCAACTTCATCAATTTGATCCACCATCATTACTCAAGCCTGGAATTGATCGAGTAGGGCACCATTTTCTTCACTACAAGAGGTAAGATTCAACCCCATAAACATTAATTTCCATATTTTTGTTAAAATGAAACATGGTTAGGTGAGTTCAAGAAGATGGGGGTAGGAATCTTGCATGCATGTAACCAACTAGTCATAATCTAGTAAAGGGAAATGGGTTAGAGTAATCTTTCACTAAAAAGAGGCCGTTTAATCAAAAGGAACACCTAGTGGTTGATAGAATGATAAAGTGAGCTCAAGACATGATCATTATTCCTAATGCTAAGTTCAATTGTGCCACATTGTGAACTAGATTGAAGGTTCTAGAAGGTCCAGTGAATTGTGGTAGAAATCTAAGGAAAAATCCCAAATCGAGGTATGTATGGCTAACTCTAATGTTCATAGGATAAACCTATTGGTGTTCACTTTCCGGGTATGATTCTCTTGTTTAATGCTCTATGGAATTTATGTGCCTTATGTGTCAAGTTGGGAAATTCTTGCTTCTATGATGTTATATGTTACTACCATATCCTTATGCTATTTGAGTGTATGAATTGTGATCATTATGCTCTTTCTCTTACTATGTGTGCAAATCCTCTTATGTGATGGTTGTGGTAGATGTGAAGGATTAAATTGATATGAAATGTGAATCAAAGGATTGAATTGATGTGAAATATGAACCAAAGGATTGAAATGATATGAATATGAATCAAAGGAGTGAAATGATATGTGATGTGAATCAAAAGATGGAGGATGATAAAAGTGAACTTAAAGATCAAAGAAATGACGGGGAATGTCCTAGGGTGAGATGTCCTATCCGATCAGGCCGGGATCGGATTCCATACCGTACCCATGGAGACATGAAATTTAGATATGATGTTGATTCCGCCGGTGAGAGACCGGATCCAGCCGGCGAGATACCGGACTCCGTGTGAACATGCCACGGTGATGATATGAGTTATGATGTTGTTGAGGGCCTCACCTAGGATGGCTTAGCCGGTCGGGCCAAGACCGGACTCCGTGTGACAACGACACGGTGGTTCAGTAATAATAATAATAACGCTTGAACTCAAAAGATCATTAACCAAAAGATGGCAAAATGGGATAAGAAATACGGTGACTCTTATTTGTGTTTTCCCCTACTTCGGTGAATTGTTATATCATGTCTCTATTTGTATTATTGTTTGTTGATGTTTATCCTATCTAGACTAGGTTTTTTCATTTGAACAGCATACTTGGACAGGCGCACGAATTCCATATGATATTTCCATACACTTCTATTACCTTGCTTGAGGATAAGAAATTCGTGTGCCTGCCTAGAGTAGGTTTGTTCATTGTCTGGGGGTTGTATCATGGAAGACAAAGTGACTAATGTATCTTCAAACTCATTTTGAATCCTTGGAACATGTTTGAACTCTATCTTTGTGAACAAACCTACTCTAGAGTTCAAACATGTTCCAAGGATTCAAAATGAGTTTGCAGATGCATTAGTCACTTTGTCTTCGATGATACAACACCCAGACAAGAATTTCATCGATCCTATTCAAATAGGAATTCATAATTAGCCATCTTATTGGGATCATGTTGAAGAAGAGATTGACGGAAATACGTGGTTCCACGACATCAAGGAGTACTTGGAAAAGGGAGAATATACAGAGAGTGATACCCATAATCATAAGCACATGCTTTGAAGATTGGCCAACCATTTCTTTCAAAGTGGAGGAATTCTGTATAGAAGGACCCTTAATTTAGGTTTGTTGTGATGCGTCAATGCCAAGGAGGCGTCTAGGTTGCTCGAGGAAATACATGCCAAAACTTGCAGACCCTATATGAATGGTTTCGTTCTGGAGAAGAAGAAATTAAGAGTAGGGTATTTCTGGATGACCATGGTAACAGATTGTGTCAAATATGTTCAAAAGTGTCACCAATGCCAGATACATGCTAATATGATACGAGTACCAACCAACGCTAAATGCAACGAGTTCGCCCTAGCCCTTCTCTACTTAGGGTATGGATGTCGTCGGATCGAACCCACTACTTCAAAGGAACATAGGTTCATTATGGTGGCTATAGAATACTTCACAAAATAGGTTGAAGTCGCATCCTCTAAGGTTGTAACTAAGAAGGTTGTAGCAGATTTTGTTCGGGACCGCATCGTTTGTCGATTTGGAGTACCTGAGTCGATCATTACTGACAATGTCACAAATCTCAATAGATACTGGTCTATGGTACTGAAGTTGTTATCCCCGCCGAAGAGGAAATCCCTTCCTTAAGAATCATACAAGAAGCCGAGCTCCGCAACGTAAAATGGTTACGGAGCCAGTATGAACAACTAGCTTTAATTGATGGAAAACGAATGAACGCAGTATGTCACGGTCAACTCTACCAGAATAGAATGGAAAAAGATTTCAACAAAAAGGTGAGGTCGAGGCAATTTACACCGGGGCAATTGGTACTGAAACAAATCTTCCTACATCTGGATGAAGCAAAGGGGAAATTCTCACCCAACTGGAAAGGCCCTTACATGGTTCGGCGGGTATTAACTGGATGAGCACTTATACTTGCAGAGATAGATGGAGAGATCTGGCCAAAACCCATCAATTCGGATGCTGTAAATAGATACTATGTTTAAGATAATGTTTACACTTTCTAATTAATGTAACTGAACTACGCTTGACCTGACTCCCATTAAGAGGGGATACGTAGGCAGTCATGTGGGTTCGGTCACATCATAATAAAATCTTCATTCCCTTTATGTTCAGAAACTGGAGCAAGATCTCGAGTTTCCCGATCTCATCATGTTTGGAACTGCCAAGGAATGTATCGCCAGAAGTATGCCTTTAAACTAGGGCAGAGTTTTGAGAAAGATCCTCAAAATTCCGAGTTAAGAAGGTTGCAATGTCTCAAAATTCTGTCACAACCATCATGTCATCAAAATTATGTGATCTCATGCATTATCACATATTTCAAACAACTACATATTTAAAAATAGTCTATCAAATGCATGTTTTTCGAAAATTTTGACAGCCAGACGTTACCTAGGGTGACTCAAGAAGGATCTCACGCAAGAGCAAAGGCGAAATAAGGAATTGAGAGAACGAACCAACCTTCTCCCCCCCCCCCCACCCCACCCCCACAAAACTCACAATGTTGTTTGGATGCATGCACAATGAATGTAACAGGAACATCTGCAAATACATAAACACACCAAGATCACTATCTTCATGCCAACAAGAATCACAAAACGCATACACATTAAGATAAGAAATGCTTTACCCTCTTGCAGTTAAGCATTGCTTTTCTTTCATAGGTCTAAGAAATGCCCTTATCATCGCATAAGGCTAAGCAATGCCTTTCCTTTTTAAGAGACTAAACATTGTCTCCATCCCTTTGAATGAAACTAAACACTGTCTTGATTCCTTGCATGAGGATAAGCATTGCCTCCATCGTATAAGGCTAAGCATTGCCTTTCCTTTGCATGAGACTAAACAATGTCTCCATTCCTTTGCATGAGACTAAACATTGTCTTCATTCCTTGCATGAGGCCAAGCATTGCCTCCATTATCGTATAAGGCTAAGCATTGTCTTTCCTTTGCATGAGACTAAACTTTGTCTCCATTCCTTTCCATGACACTAAACATTGTCTCCATTCCTTGCATGAGGCTAAGCATTTCCTCCATTATCGCATAAGGCTAAGAATTTCCTTTCCTTTTCATGATACTAAACAGTGTCTCCATTTCTTGCAAGAGGCTAAGCATTGCCTCCATTATTGCATAATTCTAAGCATTTCCTTTTCTTTGCATGAGACTAAACACTATCTCCACAGTGCATAGGGCTAAACACTACCCTCACTTTGCATGAGACTAAGCGGTGCCTCCACATTTCATGAGGCTAAGCACTGCCTTTCCATGCATGAGACTAAGTACTCTCTCCATTCCTTGCACAAGGATAAGCATTGCCTTTCCTTGCATGAGACTAAGCATTGTCGTTGCTCTTTGCATCGGGCTAAGCATTGCCCTCATCTCATACAAGACTAAACTTTGTCTCGTCTCATTTTGCATATGACTGAGCATCACCTCTTTCCTTTGTCAAGCAATCCATATTACCACATACTTGCATTTCATTGGCTGAAAAATTTCCACATTGCCCGAAGGCGTCATAGTCCAAAGGCACCATCCTCTTAGCCTGATGACACCATGGCATGGCCTAAGGATCTCTATAAATTGCATATCATTATTCAAAGGCTTCATAGTCCAGAGAAACCATCCTTATAGCCCGAGGACACCATTCCATGTCCTGTGAATCCCTTATCATACACTTCAAGGCCCAAGACATCATAGTCTAAGGACATCATCCTCATTGTCCAAAGACAACCCTCATGGTTCAAAGGGAATTTTCATCAAGTTTAAATTAAAAAATAACCTAATATATTCTCTTGCATCGTGTTTTAAGTTTTACATGTATCTCGGGAGGTAGACGTTTCACAAACAGGAGCAATTCTCGCTCCAATTTCCATTCACAACGTTCACATCCTTTGACTATCTCAAATGTAGCCGACAATCACCAATTGTTTACTTTTGGTCTCGTAACCACCCAAACATTTACCTTAAATATTCGTCATTTTAAATTTGCATTCATAGATCCACCTAAAATTATTTGTTACCTACAACACTATCCTACCCAAACGATCGTTTTCGAAACATATGGCCACTCTTATAACAACTCTATCGGTTTTGTTCGTCGTTGGATCCAGGACTACACACGGCATGATTCCCGTAACTCCATAGAAATGTAGGAAACTCAAGAACCAGGGTTCAACCCCCAATTTTTAAAAGTACATCATTCCTCACTCACTTCGGACAAAATTGGTCATCATTTTCTTTACCCGACAACTCTTTCATCATTCCCGGGTAAAGATGGATAGTTGTTGATACCCAATTTGCTATCATATTTTTTGAAATAGTATATATACTTTTAAAATATCATTCTGCATCATTGCTTAATTTACAAGAGTTATACAAGTATTTTCTATAGTTTTTCATAATTTTTAGAGCTTTAAAATCGATTTTCTTGCATTTAAATTACTCGAATATTTATTAATTACCACTTTAGATTATTTTGTGATGACTTAACCATCCAATTTTACTATTTGTATCCATATATTCTTCATAATATTTTACTTTATTTTATAATTATATTTTGTATTTTAAATATATTTTTACATAATTTTGTAATAATAGCTTATATTCTCACAGTAATTACATTTTATTGTATTATTTATGTCAAAATAGAATCTTCATATTTTTATAACTTTGTTATTGTTTTTAAGCATTAAACGTCTTAAATAATATTTTTATTTATTAAATAGCCATTTTATAATTTATTTTTAATGAATTTCATGAATTTTAAATTAAAGCCCAATATAGGGCTAATTTTCAAACCAATTAAGGTCCAAACGAACAAGCCCATCCTCAATTGACCCCCAAAAGCCCAAAATTAAACGACCCAATAGGTCTGCCCCATTAGCAACCCGCTTTATCCGACCCTAGCACCCTTTAATCTCGGCCGTTGATCTCAGATGATCAACGACCCATAATAAACCCATCACTCTCCTTATATCCTTCACCCGTAAAACCTAGAGACATTTCCCCAAAACAACCGCCCCCAAATCCTCCTCTTCTCTCTTCTATGATTCCCTGATAGCCGCCTCACCAATCTCCCTCTAATTCCGACAGAAAAATGGAATCATCTCATGATTCACTTACCTTACTCGTAATACCTCGTATTATGAACACATCTGTGGAATTACTTGAGTACTTGTTTGATTTTTGGAAGTGTGGATTTCTGAGATCGAGCTAGATCGACTTTGATCTTGGAGATTTGGATTGTATTTCGTCCATATACATGAAGTGAGGCTTGATTCCTCACACCAGTTGGCCGATTTCAAACGTCAAACCCCAACTAGGGTTTGGGATTCAATTTCTTTCCTTTACTGGTTGCTTTATCGATTGCATGTATATTTTTCTTTCTCTTTTTTATGTTTGTTTGATTTCTTTCCTTATTTTCTCATCTAATTTAACTACTATATAGACCCCTCCACTAAATACCCAAAAACATACCTTAATCACTATACTCTTACTCTTACTAAGTCTGAAACTATTATGAATCTATTGTTCTTGGCCTGCTGAAAGCCAAGGCCATCGGAATTCAATTGCTTAAACTCTCTCAGTGTGAGCACTTCCCGAGGTTCATCTGAGACCCTTGGGAACTCTGACACACTGAGAATTTAGGTTTATTTGTCTTCCCTCTTTGCTACTAATAAGCAAGTTACTGCTGGCATTTAGTTTTCTACTTCATTCACTCTTTAGTCTGCGAACTGGTAAGTACTGAGACTCTCGCAAATCTGTTCTCTTTTGATTGTATTCATGCTTTGTATGCTCATTCCATTTAGGTCTTCATGAATCAATATACTGTTATTGCCTCTATTCATATTCTTGTTTACCTTAGAATTGTTTTGTACCTCTATGCTTTTCTGGTATCTGAACCTGCTTGAATTTTGAGCTTCGATGCATGCCCATTTATATGTGTAACTTTAATTATTCTTGATTACCTTAATCCCGCTCTACTATTCTAACCACATATTGTTTGTTAAGAGTCCCCTCTCATGCCTTTCCTAGTATTTTTGTACTGAAACTCTTATGGGATTATCCCCTGCCCAGAATTTGTTTAAGTAAACTTCTTTCTAATGAATCTTTTATGTAGGATCTACTATGTTCTCTGTTTTATGCTTACATGAACCTTATGTGTCAATTATTGTCTCAATATTTAGCAAAACATATTGCTTTGTAGTTGGGAACTCTAATGTTGTGTTAGTTCAATCATGCACTCTTTGTGCTACCTAAAACTTCTAGTTGAATTACAATATACTTGGCTTCTTCTAGTATGCATAGTCAACTGGCATAAGCCTTGGAGTGTTCTTGTGCTATTAACATTAAGTTTATATGTTTCCCTACCAGGAGTTCTTTAGATTTTGGAATCTTTGTGTTATACTCAGCATGTTAGGTTGCTTGTCAGTTGTTGTAGATCATGCACACTATCCTGTTTGATATGTGTATTAGAATCTCATGCGAAAATTTCTATTCCCCCGACTATAACTCTATCAGACTTTCATGATGAAGACTCTTAGGTCTAAAGGCTTTTTTCGACTAACTCTCCTAATGTTGTGTTTATGTTCAGCATGCTACACTCTTTCTCCTATCGGATAATTTTTCACTCATGAACTTATGTTGTTATTTTTCCATGTCAAGTCCCCTATTTGACCAGTCCTGTCACCCTAGCTTCCAAAATGCAAGTGCAATTATGTCTTATGTGAGTCTTGTCAATATGTTTCATGATTTTGTATCTATGTACGAGTGAGAATTGTTGTTCGTAGGCTTCGGAGATGTTTTACTTGGTTGCCATGCGTAGCTCGTTAACTTGTGTTGTTAAGTTGTTCATCTACAATTCAAGTGGGTCTTCTCTTTGGGCCTAGTGTGGGTCCTTTTTGAGTTTGAGTTTGAGCTGAGCAAATGACACACTCTAATGTTTGAGGTGTATTTGGATTTTGGTTCAGCTATTTCTATGAAGAATGCGCCTGTTGAAGGTCTAGGCTTTACTGGGTTAATTTTCTTTGGGTCTGCTTTATTTATTGGGCTTGTAGTCATTTTAGTTTGCAATATTTGATGTTTCTTTTTATTTTTGGGCCTGTAATAATTTATAAACAAACAATTGGGATGCTAGTGAAATTGGGGAAACAACTATATTCTAATGCTTGCATAAAAGGGTAGAAAACATGCATGCATATAGGGTCTATGTGATCTTTGTGGTCTATTTGATATTTCGTTCATCATCCCTTATATGTTATTTAGTTTCATGTGTTGTACACTAAAAGAAAGTGTTCCTATAGGAATAACGCACACACTTCACTTCACTTGTCAAAATATGCTACACTTATTTCCTGTCTACTATTCAACGCTCTTAGACAATATACCTATAGGATACAATAATGCAATACATTTACTTATCTAGATACCATGACTACAGGGTCTTAACTAACTAATCAACTGCTTCATGCTGCATTTGTACTGCTTCACTTAGATAGCATGCCTATAGGGATAAAGTGTTATAAAACCAAGTCTAATTGTCAATTGTTAGAAACCCTGCCCATATGGCTTTTATTGGCTCTACTAATCGTGTGTTTTCATACGACTTCACTGCCTAATTATGCGACTATTAGAGATCATGTCTACAGGGTATTGACACCTGCTTAAGACGCATATCTATAAAAGTAGCATTGGTCATTCAGAATTGTGAGATTGTTTTCACTACCTTATTACGCAAACGATTAGATATCATGTCTATAGGACTAGTAACGCTCTAATCGGCCTATACGTTAGTCCATAAATTATAGCATTTCCTATATAATATTGGAATACAAAAGCACCTAGAAACCATGTCTATAGGACTTTAAATTTTGATTTCTGAAACTATGTACTACCTAAGTTGTTCGCGCGCATCTGCTGCTTATGAGTGGAGGCTAACTTGAGCCCTTAATTGTCTTTAAGTCCTATATATTTTTAATGTCGCTTAGTATTATCATTATGAGCAACCTGGAGAAGTCTAGAACTGTCCAAATAGTAGATCTAAAGCCTCCTGGACCATAGGCATGGGTAGTTCACGCATAGTAATCGGGTAGCAGGAGATGATAGTCTGTTCCCGCTGAATAATACGAGCAACCTCTACCTTAAGAGAGTTGCGAAGTATTATTTATGTTGCACGGGGTAATCCTTTAGTCTATAAAATTTAGGGCCCCCCCCCCCCCCCTTTTGTGCATGTTATTCAAACTTAACATAGATCAACGTAGTTTATATCTTTGTAATTATTGAAACTTGTACCAGTTCTCATATGTTTTAATAAGACTCTACAACTTCTGAACTTCCCTTCTATTTATTTGATTGCCTATCTTAATTATATAATCTACATAATCTAAAGTACGACCGGGATGCACAGTTGTGGACCTATAAGAATGCCTAACACCTTCTCTTTGAGGTAACTTAAGCCCTTACCTGATCTTTGGTGGCGTTGACTAGTCAAACATAGTTATTTGCAAATAGGTGCCCTAACGCACCTTAAATTAGCTAGATGGCGACTCTTTCTCTTAATACACATATAAAGGAATTGTCATGTGTCGAAACCCGCTTTCGCAAAATGGGGTGCGACAAATACAAACCATGGGAAACTATTCAGAACAATAAAGTTGCAATCTTTAAAGAAAAACAAAAATGAACTCAAAAGGTGAACCCCGGGCCCGCATCTCGAAACCCAACCAAACTTATGAAATCCGAACACCCATTCGATAACGAGTCCAACCATATAAATATTACTCAAATCCGACCTCAAATCGCATTTCAAATCCAAAAACTTTGGTCTATGAAGTTTCACTATTGTTTCCCAAATTTTCCAACTCAAATCACTAATTAGATGACAAAAATAAAGATGGATTCATGTATAATAGCCAAATCCGAGTTATAATCACTTACCCGGATGATTTCCTTGAAAATGCCTTGAAAAATAGCCACAAACCAAGCTCTCTAGGTCCAAAAGATGAAGAATAAAATTAAACCCTTGTTTTTGAAATTTAACACTGCTGCCAAGTTATCCAATTTCGTGATCGCGGACAAACACTTGCAATCGTGGAGAACGATTATTCCCAAGCTCATAAAACCTTCTTCATGATCGCGTGAAGCTAGTCGTGAACGCGATGACCAGCTTCCTCAACTTACGCGATCGCGTCCCAGGCCACATGAACACGAAGAACAACGCGTGCCTCAACCCAGCCTCACCTTCCTTATACATGAACGTGATCCACCTCACGCGTTCGCGATGCTCAAGTTCATCAAGCTTCGTGATTGCACCCCTAATTTTGCGAACATGAAGAGAAAAATAACAGTATGACTCTACGCGATCGAGAAAGATCGCAAATGCGTAGAAGGAAACCAGAACAGAAAACCAGCAGTCCTAATTCAAGAGCAAATGGTCTGAACTCAACCCGAAACACTCCTGGGCCCTCGGACCCCCTCTAAACATACCAACAAGTTCTAAAACATGATATGAACTCGCTCAAAGCCTCAAATCACGTCAAACAACACTAAAACTATGAATCGCACGTCGATTCAAGCCTAATGAACTTATGAACTTCTACCTTTAAAAACCAATGCCGAAACATACCAAGCCAACTCCAATTGACCTCAAATTTTTCACAAGTCATAATTGACATAAAGGACGTATTCCAAATTTCGGAACCAAATTCCGGACCCGATATTAATAAAGTCAACTCTCAGTCAAACTTCTCAATTTTCCAAACCTTCAACTTTCTAACTTTCGCCGATCCAAGCCTAAATGACCTATGGATCTCCAAATCAATATTCGTACACGCTCATATGTCCAAAATCACTATATGGAGCTATCAGGACCATCAAAACTCCATTCTCGAGTTGTCAACACAAAAGTTAAACTCTGGTCAACTCTTTCAACTTAAGCCTCCAACTTAGAGACGAAGTGTCTCATTTCACTACGAAACTCACCTGAAACCAAAACCAAACACCCCAGTAAGTCATAGAGGGGGTAATAAAAAGAGGAACGGGGCTAAAGTACTCAAAATGGACGGCCAGGTCGTTACTGTGAAGCATGAACTTCAATCGTTCGTGGATTTGTTCGCCAGGTATCACCAGATCCTGATGCACGAAGAAGATGCAGAAAAAATAGCCTTTACTACACGTTGGGGAGTTTACTACTATAGAGTCATGACATTCAGTATCAAAAACATCGGTGCTACTTACATGAAGGTCGTGACGACCTCTTTCACGACATGATTCACAAAGAGACCAAGGCGTATGTATATGAGGTCATCATCAAGTCTCGAAAAAGTTCAGAACATTAAGACGACCTGAGGAAATTTTTCGAACGCTTGCGGAGATATAGCTTGAAGTTCAACCGTGCAAAATGCGCGTTCGGAGTCCCTGCTGGACAATTCTGGGGTTTCATCGTAAGCAGAAACGGGATAATATTATATCCTTCAAAGATCAAATTCATTCAAGAGTTGACACCACCCAAGAGTAAGAAAGATATGGTGAGTTTCCTGGATAGATTGAATTACATCAGCCGTTTCATAGCCCAGTCTACAGTAATTTGTTAACCTATCTTCAAGTTGTTGAAAAAGGATGTTCCCACAAAGTGGACAGAAGAGTGTTAGAAAGCCTTCAACCCAATTAAAGAGTATTTGTCAAATCCACCATTGTTGGTTCCTCCCCATCCTGGGAAGCAATTGTTGTTGTACCTGTCGATCTTGGATAACACATTTGGATGTGTACTGGGACAACACGACGAAACCTGAAGAAAGGAGTAGGTCATATATTTAAGCAAGAAGTTCACACCATGTGAGGCAAATTACACTTTGATAGAGCACGGTTGTTGTGCCTTGACTTGGATCGCCCAGAAATTGCGACATTACATGTCAGCATACACCACGCATTTGATATCTCGGCCCGACCTGCTCAAGTATATCTTTTAGAATTTGACGTTGTGTACATAACGCGGAAGGACATCATAGGACAAGCTTTAGTCGACCACCTTGCAGATAATCCGGTAGACAAGGATTATGAACAGCTCACCACATACTTTCCCGGCGATAAGGTGTTGTTCATCGGAGAAGATATCGCAGAGTCATATCCTGGAAAGAGCGATGAAGTGGAAAATTACAAAGGAGTAGAAATTGGGTCATTTAGAATCAGGACAGCACTATCCAGCATCAGCAAAGATAAGCTTCCCTTGCACCAATAATATGGCCAAATACGAAGCATGCATCCTCGCGATCATGGTGGCAGTCGATATGAATTAAAAGAGCTTTTGGTCGTAGGGGATTATGATCTATTCATACATCAAGTCCAAGGAGAGTGGTACACCAAGAATGTCAAGATCCTTCCATACCTGCATTGTGTAAAAGAGTTATGCAATAAGTTCACGAAGATCGAGTTCAAGAAACTTCCCAAGATCCAGAACGAGTTAGCCGATGCTCTTGCAAACTTATCATCTATGATTTAGCATCCACATAAGAATTACATTGACCTTATCGAGGTGGAAATCAGAGATCAACATACGTACTATTTTCATGTAGACGAAGGAACAGATGATAAACCATGGTACCACGATATCAAGAGGTTTCTCGAAATATGAGAGTACCCAAAGAGTGCTACTACTAGTCAGAAGAGAGCGTTCAAGAGGTTGGCAAATCAAGTTTTCTTAACGGGGTAGTCCTGTATAGGAGGACTCCAAATATAGGTTTGTTGAGATGTGTAGATGTTGTTAAAGCAACCAGACTATTAGAGGAGATACATGCAGGAACATGTGGACCCCACATGAATGGTTTCACCTTAGCTAAGAAGATCTTGAGATCTGGATACTATTGGATGACCATGGAATGCGAAGTATTTGTTACGTGCAGAAGTGTCACTATTGTTAGATCCACGAAGATTTTATCAGGGTTCTGCCTAATGAGTTGAATGTAATGGGTTTGCCTTGGCCATTCGCCACTTGGGGCATGGACGTGATTGGACCAATAGAGTCTGCCACATCCAACGGGCACCATTTAATCTTGGTATCCATTGACTACTTCAGAAAATGGGTCGAAGCATCTACCTACAAGGCCATTACAAAGAAGGTAGTGACAGATTCTGTCTGAAACAACATCATCTACCAATTTGGGATACCTGAGTCAATAATCACTGACAACGCAGCTAATCTCAACAGTAAATGGAGCAGTTGAAGCAACCAACAAGAACATAAAGAGAATTGTGTGGGAGATAGTGGACAATCATAGGCAATGGCACGAAAAGTTATCATTCGCGTTACTGGGTTATCGAACCACCATGAGAACATCCATTGGGGTGACGCCATACATGTTGGTATATGTCATCGAATTTGTAATACCCATAGAGGTTGAGATACCATCCTTAAGAGTCATCTAAGAAGCCAAGTTAGACGATGCGGAGTAGATACGAGTTAGGAAGGAGCAACTCTGATCATTTACGAAAAGCGAATGGATGCAATATGCCATGGTCAGCTGTATCAAAATAGGATGGCCAGTGCATTTAACAAAAGGGTAAAGCCATGCCAGTTTATACCGGGAAATTGGTTCCGATGAAAATATTCCCCCACCAAGAAGAAGCTAAAGGAAAATTCACACTGAATTTGGCAAGGTCCTTACGTGGTCCAGCGTTTTTGGGTGGAGCTCTAATCTTGGCAGGAATGGACAGAAGAGTCAGCATGAAGCCTATCAACTCGGACGCAATCAAGAGATACTACGTTTGAAGAAAATAGAATTAGGGTTTTGTTGTAACTGAACTACGCTCAACTTGACTTCCCACGGAGGGATGTGTAGGCAACCCACGTAGGGTTCGGTTTCTTTCTCCCCCCCCCCCCCCTTTCTTTTGTAATAGAAACTCCAAATATCATTTTAAATGCTGCCTGGAACTACGCCACTGCTTGATTTCCTGTAGAAGGAATACGTAGGCAATCCTCATCGGATACAATCGTCTTTTGTAATTAAACTACGTTCTGGCCTGATTCCATTTGGATACATAGGCAATCTGAGTCAGACTTGGCCATTCCATTTTTTATCTCATCATTTTTTTCATCTGTTATAATCGAACTACATTTTGACCTGATTCTATTTGGATACGTAGGCTACCTAAAAGGGTTCGGTCATAACCCTAAGAAACCTTTTTAATGCATTAGTTCATATTAGGATGCATTTGCAATGGTAAGCAGCTATATCAAAAGCATCGTCGAGGATCGACATCAATGGGATAGAGTTTTCAAGAAACAACGCTCGCATTTAAGGAACCTTCGAAAAATGTAAACAGCTCATACCTTTCGGACTTTGGCATTCGCCTGTCACCCGTAATCCGAAAAGACTGACNTGATCCGATCTGTCTATTCTATGAAATTTCGAGTTAGGGCGGAGTGGGAAAGCAGCACCGCTTAGTGATGAAAGAGCAGCTAGTCTTGCTAACTAACTCTATTTCAGCTCGCGCATACAAAAAATCATTCGCACCTTTCGTCCCTCGCTGCCTGACGAGCAGCAGAAGACTAGCAGTAGTAACTTTCACACTGGGATTCTCACTAAAAATTATCATAATTTGTTCCACCTACTAAACTTAAAGGTGTAACCTTATTAGGGACAAAGAAAAGACAGTACTATGGTCGACACAAACCAAAACCCACCTGGTAAGAAATATTTCTTTGAGTGTAAGGCTAATAGGACACAAGGAAGTGTTGGAAATACACTGGGACAAATGACAGATCCGCCACTCTCTCAGTATTCCAGAATTAGATCGCTAAAGCGAACGAGGCATATTGTATATAGCAAAGTGACCGTTCAACTAAACAAGAGCATGTTGTAATAGCGAGATGGTGGCTTCACCAAATTGGAACCCTGTATATAGAAAATTACCAGCTCAATCAGTCGGAGCACCTTGTACAAAATGAGTTGATGGCTTCACTAATTAGAGCCTTGTATACAGCAAATCGCCAGATCAATCGATCGGAGTGCACTGTACAAATCAGACGTTGGCTTCGCCAATCGAAGCCATGTATATAGAAAAAAAATTTCTCCACCAACATGAGCGATCCGCACCATCGCTCTGTCACATCGAAGACCATAATAGAGAGTTGTGAACCTCGTCGCCGACATTCTGCAAACTGATGGCCACAAATTAGTCTCGCAGTCAAGAGTATTTCTTGGGCATATTCCCATATTGTTATGTTGAATGATTTGACGTTTTTCTCCTGCAGCTTACAGGCATGATTCTGTTATTCTTCAAGTCGGAATGGCTCCGCCAGAGTTGAGGGAGTTAAAGGAGCAGTTACAGGGTTTGTTGGATAAAGGCTTCATCAGGCCTAGTGTTTCACCTTGGGGTGCTCCAGTATTGTTCGTGAAAAAGAAAGACGGCTCAATGAGGATGTGTATTGACTACCGGCAGTTGAATAAGGTTACTATCAAGAACAAGTATCCTTTGCCGAGGATTGATGACTTATTTGATCAGCTTCAGGGTGCTACGGTATTCTCTAAGATAGACTTGAGGTCTGGTTATCATCAGCTGAGGATCAGGGCGTCTGATATGCCCAAGACGGCTTTTCGCACTCGTTATGGGCACTATGAGTTTTTGGTCATGTCGTTTGGGTTGACTAATGCCCCCGCTGCTTTTATGGAGTTGATGAATCGGGTATTCAGGCCTTATTTGGACTCGTTCGTCATTGTTTTCATTGATGATATTTTGATATACTCTCGCAGCCGAGAGGAGCATGAGCAGCACCTTAGAGTCGTCCTCCAGACTCTGAGGGATAGGCAGTTGTATGCCAAGTTTTCTAAGTGTGAGTTCTGGTTGAGTTCTGTGGCATTCTTGGGCCACGTTGTATCGGCAGAGGGCATCCAGGTGGATCCGAAGAAAGTTTCGGCAGTTAGAGATTGGCCTAGGCCCGCTTCAGCCACAGAGATTCGGTGCTTCTTAGGCCTCGCAGGCTATTATCACCGGTTTGTGGAGGGGTTTTCATCTATAGCAGCTCGTATGACCAAGTTGATGCAGAAGAGTGTTCAGTTCAGATGGTCTGAGGAGTGTGAAGTGAGCTTTCAGAAGCTCAAGACAGCATTGACCACGGCACTAGTGTTGGTATTGCCCTCAGGTTCAGGTTCTTATTCCGTGTATTGTGATGCTTCGCGAGTAGGACTTGGTGCGGTATTGTTGCAGGAGGGCAAGGTTATAGCCTACACATCTCGCCAGTTGAAGATTCATGAGAAGAACTATC